>WBNQ01049632.1:74094-98752 GCA_013401375.1 Spizella passerina | reverse complement strand
GGCCCCAGAGGTAATCACCATCTTTGTGCACAGAGGTTGTACACAGGTTTTACCAGAGGAGCAAGTTCTACCTTTGATTTGAAGCTCTCAACATCCATAAGGTGCATTTCAAACAACAAAACCCACTCAATAAATCACACACCAAAACTCAATGAACTTCAACTAGCTTTTTGTGTTGTTTTTTATGAAAGGTGTTTCAGAAAGGAGACAGTTTTATTGTGGGACCTAAAACAAAAGTAATTTGTTTTCAGACACCAGGAGACCAGTGAGCTGGTATCTGGAATAGAAACCACAATCTGAGTGTTGAGTGAATAAAGATCTTATCAGCTACTACTACTGTGCAGAGATTTGGGGGCTGATGTGATTACAAGTTAAAAGATAGCAAAAGCTCAATTATGAGCAAGGCTGCCTTTAAAATAAACCCAAAGAACAAAAAAACCCAACCAAACAAAAACCCACTAAATTTCAAGTACTTTTAGCTTGTGAAATAATCTCTTTCAACTTTAGGACTGAAAGTTAAGGTACATGTGGTGTCAGTAGGTCCTGCAGTTGCAGTTGTGCGCCAGGAAGGAAATGGGTCAGATAATCTTAAAGGGACTTTCCACTGATGTTAGTGGGAGAGGACAGAAATGAGAAGGTTGGTGTGTCACAGCTGAGTTGGGTCTGCTTTGCAGGGTGAGGGAGCTATCAGTAGGCAGAGCTGAAAGCTGATAGTCATGCTGAGTACAGGAGTCTGTGTGTTCTGTTTCATGTTTTTGAATGCAGCTCTCTCAGATACACTCATAATTGCTTTTATCAGCAGGGCATACTGATAGGCTGTGTTCTGCCACTAACTTGAGACTTCTTCTATCTTCAAAGTAGGAGATAACTCCCAAAAGGAAAAAAGGCTTTTAAATTATTTCTTTGCTAATGGAAGGATAGCAAACTCCTGGGCTCCTGAAGTTCACTGAAAGTTGTCTCTGGGGAAACTGTGCACCAAGCAAGTCATATTAATTAGTGGTAGGAAAAAGATAAGTCTCTCCAAACACGCACAGGGACTTGGGTGCATTCTTATGCTGAGATTAATCTTGTCTACATGTATTTGTCTGTGAGCAGTAAGAAAGCTGTGCTGTCTGTTGCACTCCTTAAGATTTAGTTATTCCTAAACACTGATGTTTTTCTTCATGGTTCCCATCCAAGTTGAGGGGATATAATGAATACTGATGTTGAGTGGTAAAATTTTCTGAGCATAAGCCACGTTTTTAAAGCTTTAATTATCCTGCACTCAAGAGTCTCTAGCCTTGGATACTGCCATAGCTTTTTAGATACAAGTTTATGTTTGCACATGGCAGTTGAGAGTATCCTGGGTGTCTCTGGGTTACCACACTGGTGCCTGAGTACAACTATCTCTCCATGATGTATCCACTTCTGAGCTGAGGCTGGTGTGGGACTTGCACCCAGGCCATCAGCAGTAGCTCAGGTGGGGCTGGTGGGATGCTCTGTTAGACTCAGAAAGCAAGGAGTACAGCAGCGATTTAGGAAAGGAGCCCCAGGTGTGTGTGTATGTCTCAGTGGTCCCTTTTCCTAGAGAATGGGTGACCAGGGCAGGCAAGCTGACAAGAGACATCACAAGGCAGTGTTGTCTGATTTGGAAATACTACAGTGAAGCTTTGGAACAGCTGCCTTTTATTTAAGGCAGTGGGAAGCCCAGGGGAGCCAGGTTCTCACTTACTCTTATCACAGACTTTCTACGTAGAGTTGAGTTGGCCATGTAAGCAATCTCACTGCATATTTCCCACCTCACTGCCCTAACTCCTAACACATAAAAACATTTTACTAGCTCCTGTACTTCTACCACCTGAAGATCTACGCTCCATTCAAAACTTGCCACTTCTGGCCCCCTCCAGCTAGCCTGTGTGCAAAGCTGCTCATACACATTGACTTGAAATTAAATCATATTAAACAGGTTACTTGGATGCACTCTTGCATACTAAATAATGCAGTGTAACTAGGAGACTGTATCCCTGAAATGCATACATATACACCAGTTAATCATGCAATCAAGTTCATTTTTATCTGATACCTGGGTAAGATAAAGTAGATTGGATGTTATAATCAAGGATGAGACAATTATCTAGGCAGTTGCCTTTTGCATGTTGTTCCTGAATTGCCCTTGGGTTGGTGTTTTTGAGTTTAAATAAAAGGTCAGACAGGTTCACATTTTTATTTATACAGTTGAAAAAGTATGGGAGGAAAATGATACATTTTACTTCATCTTAACTAAATATCAGCTGTGCTGTATACTAATGAGCGTTCCAATCTCGTGTCCAGGAGAATGCACACTTCTTCGTCGCAGACATGATTATAGCATCACTAGAAAAAATGAAATGTAATATCCTCAGCCAACAACAAGCAGAGTCCTGGGGTGTGGAGGAAACAAGTGGATCAGATGGCAGCTATCACACTGACTCAGAGTTATCTTCTTACCCTGGAGTGAAGAAGTCTGATTCTTCTGTTACCTCTTCAGATAGTGGTTATGAAGGCAAGTTACTTAATTTAGAATGCAACCTTGTTTGAAAGCCTTTGCAGTTTGTTTCTGTGCAAGAAAATACTAAACAAATTGGGGCTTTGCTTGGAACCAAATCCTCTGTTACCTTCTTTGACTCTCTGGAGAGCTGGGTCCATTGAGGATCATTATGCCTCAAGTGTTTTCCTGTGGGTCACATACTTCCTTTTGCCACCACATAGGTGGTTCACACCTATGTTTTATAAATTATAATCATTTTTTACATTAAAATGAAAATGTAGGGTTAAATGCCACAAAGGCAAGCATGACTCTCCGCAGAGCATGCCTCTGGCTGTTTTTCTCTCTGCTTAAATTTTTTTTTGGTAGTATTTGCAATTTGTATCTTTCCTTCTGTGTTTGCTTCTGCAGTATGCAGATGAGGAATGCAAGCAATGTGCAATTGGTTTGAGTGAGACTCCCCAGAGTATTCATTCACATATAGTTTAAGGCAAGATAATAAATACTCCTGGCATTATTATACTTTAGTCAGCACATGCATTTTTAAGTAGATTTTAGTCTCTTGAGTAGTACAGATCTTAGTGATGAATCATGAGTCTGAAGTGACATAAAGTCTAAATGTCATAAGTCTAAATTACATAATTCTGTGGAAGAATGAATGGTGTTCTTGGACATGAAAAGGGGAGAGACCACTGGCAATATAAAAGGTGTGGGTTTATCTCTGCAAGATTCTGGCTGAGAAACTGAGGGACATACTATATGACAGACTCCCAAGAACTGGCATGCTCTGTGTATGTGTAAAAACAATTAAAGTTGCTCTATAAATGCAGTCTGTGTGCTAAAGTTTTGGCAAGTGATGAAAAATGTAAACATAATTGCAGCTATTTATAAATGCTGGAAAAGTTTGGCTGACCTTATACTTGTCTTGGGCAGGCTGTGCTTTGGTGCCTCTCAGCTCCCCAGTGCATCTACCATCACATCATGAGGTTACCAGATTTCATTGCCCCAGTGACTCAGAGGATGAATATGTAATTATTGGTAAGACTTTAAAATTGTAACTGCAGAAACAGATATATTGTTCATTTTAATCTATTCCATTGTTTGGGAATTCTCTTGGTTTAGTAGGTGTTATTGTAGGAGAAATAACATGAGAAAATGGAAACAATTATGTATGTGTAGGTCCTTATCAGAACGCATGCAGAAATATCAGACTGCTGCAGGATTTCATTTCTAGGGAAGAATATCTTTGCTGGTTTGAGAGTGTGGTGAGCTGACCCTGGCTAGACACCAAGTGATCACCAAACCACTCTGTCACTTCCTTTCTCCACTGGAAAGGGAGAGAAATCAGAACAAAAGGCTTTGGGGTTGGATAAGGACTGGGAGACTTTACTCACCAAAAACTGTCGCAGACAAAACAGTCAAGGTAGGGAAATTAATTTATTGCAAATCAAATCCAAGTAGGATAGTGAGAAATTAAATTTTAAACCACCTTCCCTTCTTCCTGGGCTAAACTTCTCTTTCGATTTCTCTACCTCTTGGGGCTTCCCACACATCCTGTCAGGAGCCTGCTTCTTTCCTCTAGGTCACAGCCTCCTTCAGCATCTTCCAGCCCCAGCCTGGGCTCTTACAGAGGCTGCAGGGGGATCTCTGCTCCCCCCTTAATCCCCATGGGCTGCAGGGGCACAGCTGCCTCACCATGGTCTGCATGAGGAACTGCAGAGGAATCTCTGGAGCTCCAGAGCCCTGGCTCCCAGAGCACCTCCTGCCCCTCCTTCTTCACCAACCTTGGTGTCTGCAGGGCTGTTCCTCACACATATTCTCACACCTCTCTCCAGCTGCGACTCTGCAGGGCTTTTTCCCTCCCATTTTGGCTGTTATCCCACAGGCTATGGGCTCAGCCACTGTGGTGTGGGCTCAGCCTTGGCCTGTGGTGTGTCCCATTCTGGAGATGTCTGCCATTGGCTCTCAGATTTGGGACAAGCTTCTGGCAGCTTCTCACAGAAGCCACTGCCATGGCCCCTCCTGCTACCAAAATCTTGCCATGCAAACCCAACAGAGGACTAAAATTATGTCTAAGAATTAAACCAAAGGAACACGCATGAAGAAAGAGTGAAACTGGCACAACCTCAGTCAGCTATAGCAGCACTGATTGAGAGAATTTAGGACATGATAATTTCCTAATGAAACTGATTGACTCAGTTTTAGGCAGCCTCTCCCTCTGCTTCAGGACTAGAGCACAATATCTCTGTTCTCTTACATGGGCTTTGCTTCTCTTTAGGACATCCTGAGTTTCATTTGGTTTGCTTCTGATTTTTACACATACAGAAATAGAAATCCTGAAAAGCGGCCTGTGCAACTTTTAACCTTTGTTTTATCTTTTACTGATAACAAATGGATTTTTATTGTTCTCTTTGGTCTTAGAGACTTATTTTTATCTCTCATCTTTCCCTGATCTGCTAATGAAGAACAAGCTCCCAAAAGAACTACATTCCTAGCAGCAAGAGTTACTTTGAGATGTATAAATGAGGAAACATTTGTCATGGTCAAGACTAACACTACCAATGTGAACACCTTGCTGGCATAAGCATATTGTGCCTATGTAGACATAATGAAGTGTGTCCTTTAGTTGCTTTAATCTCACCTGTTACTAACATGTTTATAGCATTAACTGGTATGTTTATGACTGGGGTCTCCAAACATCTGTTAGTGTCCAAAAAAGCTAATGTGGCCTCTCTTGGCTCTGTGTTGTTGAGTGACTTCTGTCTGGACCTTGACTAGCAGGCATTTATTCTCTCCTTACCATTTCAGCTGCTGAAGGCAGGCTGATGGTGATGATAGGATGCAAAGGTATTAAGGAATATTCTCTATCATGTCAGAGATATGCAGAGGAGCTAAGACTCCTTATGCCTGTTTTGCAACCAGGGCTGAGGTTATTTCCCACATCCAGGAAGGGTGTTGGAAAGATGAATATATTTGAAACTGACACTGTGGTAACACAGAAAGTATTTTTAAAATAGTGCTGAGTAAGAGATGCTTTGTTTCTTAAATGGTTTGATAAAATTTTCTCCTTTACTGCAGAACTTGAAGACCTTGAAAATCTGTCTGTTGCCCCTGATAAAAGGTGTGTATCTTTACTACAATAGCCCCATGGCTCTACCTTTTCTGCTGGAGCAGCTTTCTGGTGGTTCTTCTGGCTGGGGCAGGGAAAGTTGTGGGAGTGGTAAATTGGGCCCTCTCAAGGAAGGGGAAGGAATGCTGCTTGACAGCAAGTGTCTCTGGTGCTTGGCTTAGCAGTGTTTCTCCGGTCCCCTAGTCTTGCTGGAGGTGGTGTCTGTGGCTGTTCGAGGGCCTGGGTGTATCAAAGAAAAAGGGTAGGAATGAAGGAAAGGGAGAAAACTTTTCCTGGGTGCAGAGAATGCAGTGGAGATACTGATCATGTGCTATTTTTCACTGATAGTATTCCTTACCTTTCAGATCATCTTTTGAACCAGGCTGCAATTCTGCTGAAGCAACAGCGCAGGAGTTGTGCAGAGCTTTCAGAAAATACTGGTTGCAGACAGACTCTGCAGTTCAGCTGTCTGGTTGCCTGAGCTCATCTAAGCAGAGAGTGAGTCTGATCTGAAAACAACGAGTTCTTTATTCAGTTCCCCAAATAATCATGGTTTCACTGCAGCTGCTTCGCTGCTAGGGAAAGGAGGAAGCTACATTAAAAAAAAAAAAAAAGAAAACAAATACACGAGTGCTTACAGTTTATTAGTTCACTTTATCTAAATTTTTAGAAAATGTCTTCTCTCTCCAGCAAAATTCAGCACACATAAAACATGTAGTTGTGAACAATCAGGACTGATATGAGGGAATTTGAGGAGGGACTACATGCAGGTGAAAACTGAACTTTAAAATACTGGAGTATAAAGGGAGATAAACATCTCCTAGAGCATTTTAACATATGTCCAGTTGACGGGCTGGTTATCTTCATGAGCTTGTCTTTCCCAATAGTCTGGGCTGAAAGAAGAGATTCCAAGAGAACTTGAGTCCAGTGTGAATCTGGCTGAAGAAATAAAGATCATATCCAAGTTGAGAGGATCTTCTGGCTGGTCCCCACCAAGATCACAGATTATATTTAATATTCATCCTTCAGTCAAGTAAGTGACTTCATCCTTCCAATTTTGAGGAATCTGGGCATTGTCATTTAGTATAGCATGGGGAAAGCTGATGGAAGGAGCTTGGGTGATTAACAGATCTAGTGCATGTGCAGATGATCTGTGAACAGGTCTAGAGCTGGTGCATGGCACAGCCTTCTGCAGTGTCTGTCACCAGCCTCACTAGAAAACAGATGGCCTCTTTTTCCCTCTCTTGGCACATCCTGATTAACACAGCATGTACAGCTTTCCATGTGATAATGCACGTACTCTTTAGTGTTACAGTGGCAGTGTACTTAGCTCCTGAAAATTTCATTTTGTGACACTACCTGGAGAATATTCTTGCCTTTCCCTGCTGTCCTGCTAGTATTTTATGGACAGCTGGTTTTCAGAAAGTGGAGGGCGACAGCAGGTCATGTGTGAGGAAACGGCTGTCACACCCTGCATCAAATGCTGTGACATGCAGACAGTAAGGAAACTGGCTGTTCCCTGTGTTGCTGCAGGTACAGTTGCTTTTTCAGTTGCAAATGTGGATTTCCCCTCTCCAAATCCTATGATACTGATGACACATTAAGAAATGGAAAATAATTTAGTTCTTTCAACAAGTGTTAGGGAATCTCTCCACATGAAGGGTTAGGAGGCAGCTCCTGAGGTGAACGTTCTCCCTGGTGCCAGTCTTAGCTCTTTTGCACTTTGGAATAATGTTAATTAAAACTGTCTTTTGGGTGCTGAATGGTCTAACTATTTGCCTCTGTGTACAGGAGAGATGCAGTGGTGGCTGCTCAAAACTTCACGTGTGTTGGCTGTGGAACCCCGATAGAAAGCAGTAAGTATTACCAAAATTGGCAAGAAACCCCTAATAAGTGCAGTACTTGTACTGGTATCAGTACTCTAATCAGACTATAATCTTCACCAACAGAGATGTACCACAATTTTTAAATTATCTGAGCTAGAAGGAAAGTCTCATTGTTGGATGTGCCTGCAATAGTAAAGCTGACAGTGGGATCTTTCCGGTGTCTGGAATTTTTCATACAATACAGAATACAATACTTGATAGATATCCTTCTCATAAACCACAAAAATTCATAACAGTCATAAAACAGAAAAAAAAAAACTATACAAAAAAACGCCCAAAAATCAAGCTTCCTGGCTGGAAAGTGCTGGTTTTGCATAGTCCAGTTGTTTCTTTTAATAATTCTTTCCCTGTGCCAATTTAGACATTGCCAAAAGTCTCTTTCTGGGGGTTGTAGGCAAGCTTATGGAATCTGTGGTTTTTTTTCTTTTGGAGTGTCTTTTTAAAACTTTTTGTTTCTTTAGATCTTGATGACAAAACCTTTCTTGTTTTTTGTTTAATTCCTGATACTTTGTGAGAATTGCTTGAAAGCACAATGATTTACAGAACTGGCAAACAGACCTTACCTAAGAAATCTTTGAAAAGGCTCTTAAGTCTCGCTCTGGGTCAGCTCACAGGAGCAGCATTTGTGGGTCCTGTAAAGTATCAACAATCTATGATGGCATATTAAGTTGAGCAAATAGGAGATGCTGTAATAGCTGGGAAAAACTCCACAAGTCTCTTGATGTGAAAAAGTATTGTACCAACATGACTCCACATTGGGTGGAAGTATTTTTGTTGTGTATTTTACATAGTGTTTCTTTTGTAGTTAAAGCAACAGGGGTTTTTCTAAGATGTTATGTTGATAGTTATAATCAGTTGAACAAATATGGAAATGAGGAAAACTTTCTGTTCTAATGCCAAGTACAAGCCTTGTACATGTGTTCACCACAATAATAAAACCCTCTACTGAAAAGAATAAAGCAAAAAAAATCCCTTTCGCTTCATTCCACTAGATCTGAGTTATTTAGACAGACTAGGCATAGAGACAACAGTTATGTCCCATAGGTTTTTAAAATACTCAGGATTTCATTGCTGTCTGCCTGCAGAATATATCAGGAGACTCCGCTATTGTGACTACCTGGGGAAGTACTTCTGTGACTGCTGCCACAGCTATGCCCAGTCTTCTATTCCTGCACGAATACTTTCAAAGTGGGATTTCAAAAAATACTATGTCTGCAACTTCTCCAAGCACCTACTGGACAGCATATGGCAGCAACCCATTTTCAATGTGTCATCTATTAACAAAACCCTCTACACGAAAAGTAAAGAAATGGACAGGGTCAGGGTAAGTGTGGATTTTTTTTTTTATTAGGAATTTCTGGCTCTGAGATTTTTAAGAAGTTGTCCTTAGGGCAGGATGTCGTGTATGTGTATGGGGTAAGGAGGAGGGTTGTTTTTTTCTGGCTTATCTGATCACCGCTTCTGGGGCTTACCTTCTTTTTTCCTCAGGTGAAGGGAGCAAAGAGAGGCATTTCCAACCTATGCCAGAGGTCTCCTTAGTCCTGTTTTCTTTGGGAGATGTTTCCTTAGTGTTTTCCAGTTTTAGTGCATATAAGGGAGTTGGTCTCCAGCAGTAAATATTTACATTTTTCTGGCTTTTGGCTGTTTGAAAAGTTCTGTAATTTTGGAATGACTCCTTAATTTTGTGGGCCATTNTATCAACAATCTATGATGGCATATTAAGTTGAGCAAATAGGAGATGCTGTAATAGCTGGGAAAAACTCCACAAGTCTCTTGATGTGAAAAAGTATTGTACCAACATGACTCCACATTGGGTGGAAGTATTTTTGTTGTGTATTTTACATAGTGTTTCTTTTGTAGTTAAAGCAACAGGGGTTTTTCTAAGATGTTATGTTGATAGTTATAATCAGTTGAACAAATATGGAAATGAGGAAAACTTTCTTTTCTAATGCCAAGTACAAGCCTTGTACATGTGTTCACCACAATAATAAAACCCTCTACTGAAAAGAATAAAGCAAAAAAAATCCCTTTCGCTTCATTCCACTAGATCTGAGTTATTTAGACAGACTAGGCATAGAGACAACAGTTATGTCCCATAGGTTTTTAAAATACTCAGGATTTCATTGCTGTCTGCCTGCAGAATATATCAGGAGACTCCGCTATTGTGACTACCTGGGGAAGTACTTCTGTGACTGCTGCCACAGCTATGCCCAGTCTTCTATTCCTGCACGAATACTTTCAAAGTGGGATTTCAAAAAATACTATGTCTGCAACTTCTCCAAGCACCTACTGGACAGCATATGGCAGCAACCCATTTTCAATGTGTCATCTATTAACAAAACCCTCTACACGAAAAGTAAAGAAATGGACAGGGTCAGGGTAAGTGTGGATTTTTTTTTTATTAGGAATTTCTGGCTCTGAAATTTTTAAGAAGTTGTCCTTAGGGCAGGATGTCGTGTATGTGTATGGGGTAAGGAGGAGGGTTGTTTTTTTCTGGCTTATCTGATCACCGCTTCTGGGGCTTACCTTCTTTTTTCCTCAGGTGAAGGGAGCAAAGAGAGGCATTTCCAACCTATGCCAGAGGTCTCCTTAGTCCTGTTTTCTTTGGGAGATGTTTCCTTAGTGTTTTCCAGTTTTAGTGCATATAAGGGAGTTGGTCTCCAGCAGTAAATATTTACATTTTTCTGGCTTTTGGCTGTTTGAAAAGTTCTGTAATTTTGGAATGACTCCTTAATTTTGTGGGCCATTTGGGGAAACATCCTTTGCTTCTGTAAGAGCTGCACCTCCTACAGCTTCAGGAAGAGTGTTCTGCTGAAGATTGCAAGTAGGCATGTGTTCCCTTCTTGGCTGAGGAGTTTACCTGGCTTACCTGTTCTTACACAGGTGTGGGTCTAGCATGCATCAAGACCTGCAGCCAGTTTTCCATTAGAACTTGCTTCACTTGTCAGGGAATAAAAATGGCCTTTGCCTCCTTTTGGCTTTTGTGCATTAGAAAATCCATTTGTTTAATGCTATGCTAAGTGTAAAGTCCCTTTTTTTAGGTGTGGCTTGGTGTACTTGCAAGGGTTGCAGACTCAAATAGTGGTGTTTCTCACTTAGGAATATATAAAAGCAATGCTTTTGACTTAAAAACTGCTTTGTTTTTCTCCTCCATCTTTTAGGAGGCGCAAGAACAGCTTTTTCATTTAAAAAAGCTTTTGAAAACGTGCAGGTTTGCTGAAAGGTATGGACTGTGATTATGCATGAAAAATAGCTTAATAAAATGTACATTATGTGCTTATAGAGCCTTCTTCTCTAGAGACATTTGGGTGCAGTTTTAAATAAGTTGACATGATCATTAGAGAATTCTAATAAAAAAACTGCCTTCTATTGCACTGTAAATTTGAGTGAAGTACAAGTTTCATGTGGTAATTGTTTGTTGTAATATAGTTTGGTTTTAAATGTTGAGTCATTTTTGTTAGGTGTGTATTTTTTCCTGTTCTGTTTCTCCTAGGTTCTCGCTCCTTAAAATATCAAAAGATACTTACCTCTCTGAGAATGTCTTTAATAATACATTGGCTTTTTTAAATTAACAAGAGTGTTCCTTGAGCATTTAAAGATTTCTTCCAGAAATCTGTCATAATGCCCAATTCAATTCAGTTTATTTTATAAAAATGTTAAAATGAAAGTAGTAGTAAGCAGTAGTGATAAAGACCAATAGCTCTGTTTTCAGCATTCACCTGCTCAGCACAAGCATAGTGTCACCCAGTAGTGACCTGTGCAGGATAAAACCCCTCAAAGTCCTCTTTGCAAACCAAATAAATAAGCCTGGCTTATTTTATTAGATACTATTTGAGATTTTGCCTACTGTTCCTGAGGCAGGAGAGAGCCCTTTATACATTATTTAAGGATTGCTGGGGTAACTGTGTATGGCAACTCCAAAGCCTGAGGAATGCATGTTTAAACCAGAGAGTTTATTCTAAATCCCAAACCTTCCAATTTTTATTAAAGTGATTTCAGACTGGGAGGGGAGGTAGATAGCAGGAACTTGCCTTGTATAATCTCCATGTGACTAGAGAAGTGAAAGATGCTTATTCTGGAAAGACACTTGAAAAACAACTTTTTGTAACTTTATTTGGGTTTTATTTCTCTTTGCAGTGTACTGAAAGAATTTGAACAGGTTCCCAGCCATCTGACAGAAGAGCTGCATCTCTTCTCACTGGATGATCTGGTGAAGATCAAACGAGGGCAGTTACTGCCCCTTCTTAAAGATATTCTGAAGACCTCCACCTCTCATGTAGATGGCTGTGAGGTAAGGAAAAAACAGGGCTTTTAGTATCCTTGCAGCTGCTACTGTAAGGAAATATCCCTGCTGCCATTCCCAAATATTTTTTACTTATATTTAAATTCAACCCTTTTGCTGTTGTTGTAGCTCTGTCAAGCGAAGGGGTTTATCTGTGAATTCTGTCAGAGCACAGACCTGCTCTTTCCATATCAGACTGCCAAATGTAAAAGGTGCCCAGGTATGTTCCAGATGGAATGCTTTTCCTTCTTCCTTGGGGGAATTTTGGTGCATAAAACCATTTAGACTTACTTGAAACATTGAGAACTAGCTTCACTGAAAGCATGAGCATTTGAAAACCTGCATGTGCATTTGGAAGCCATGGACAGCATGCATCCTCAAAGACCAGTCTGTGGCAGCTGTTTCGTATCAGTGGATTTAGAGAGCAAAACCAGGCATTTGCCTGACCATGGGGGAGGGTGTTTTTTGGGTCTAGGCATGAGAGAGCTGTTTTATCAGATCTTGCCAGCATTCAGTGTGAATTATTACAGTGGTGGTGGTTGTCCCAGCCTTGCACTGCTTCTGTTTACTTTTGTGCTGATATGTGCGTGATAGAACACGATTCAAGGAACACAGCTGTTGATTCATTTTTTTAATTATATTTTTTCCCCTCTAAATGCTACTCTGTATGTATAAACAGAGTGCAAAACATGCTTTCACAAAGCATGCTTCAAGTCTGGAGGCTGCCCCAAATGTCTGCGGATCTCAGCTCGGAGGACTCTTTCAGAAACTCCATGACTGGTGCCTCAGTGAAACTGGGTTCCCCTGACTGCTGGCTTTAGAAGATGCTCAGAGCCAAATCTTCAGATGCATGATTAAGTATTAAATAATGTTGTTTTAGACATTACTGGTTTTAATGCATGTCTCCTTTATGGGGGGTAAAATAAAAAGAACAAAACAGAAAACCAAAAAACAAACGTCAACTTCATTATTGTCATTGAAAACTCACCCTGAAGGCGTTTCATCTTAATGGTGACAGACTGGATGTTAATTTTTTGGGCTGTCTTTTGTTGCTATGTTTTGTCCTTGGATGTAAGATTTTTAATACTGTATTTTTTCCTGTAAAAATGATTCATGACTGTAATTCTGCAGATAATGTATAAATAGTAAGTAAGCATTGGAAGTCTTTGCCTATGTTTGATTTTGGAAATGGGGAAAAAGTGGTGAAGTACAAAATCATTCTCTGAAAAGCTCTACAATAAATAGAAAAGACTTGTCTGCAAGTTTTAGGCAGATGCTAATCTAAAATTGTTATGGCAAATGCTTATTGTGAACCCGTGAATTTTAAGTTTCTTTTAAACACATCAGTTCAACAGCTTGTGGTGAGTTAACTTGGCCTGCTGGTAGGTGCTCTTCACACTTAACCCAGCTGCTCTCTCACCTCATTTCTCAAGAGGACAGAGGGAGAAAAGAAGATGGAAGAGCTCACAGGCTGAGATACAGACAGGGAGATGACTTGCTAGCTACTGTCCTGGGTAAAAAAAAACTGAATTGGAAAAAATTAAATGCATTGTAAATTAGAAATTGAGTAGGGTGGTGAAAAGCAAAGACTAAACCAATAATTTCCCCTTGCCTCACCCACCCATTTTCCAGGCTGAACTTTGCATCTTCATTCCCGATTTTTCTACCTTATAGCCTGCCCCAAGTGGTGCAAGGCAGATGGGGAATTGGGGTTGCTGTCAGTCCATAACTGCTCCTTTCTTCTACTCCTGCCTCCTCACACTTTTCCCTTTCTCCAGTGTGGATCCTTCCCATGGGCTGCAATCTTTCAGGATAAACCGGCTCCTCTACAGGCTCTCCAGTAAGATGTAGTTCCTTCAGGAAATATTCATGTGCTCCAGTGAGGTTCTTTCCATGGACTGCAGGGGAATCTCTGCTCTGGAGCCTAAAGCGCCTCTTCCTTCTCTTTTTTCACTGACCTTGGTGTTTTTGCTGCTGTTTCTCATGCTCTTTCTTTCTACTTTCTAATGCTCTTTCTATTGCTAAAAATACAGTGTTTAGCAGTATCGCCGTCGTGGTTGAGGCGCTCAGCCCTGTTCTGCAGTGTCTCCATTGGGGCTGGATGGAAGCAGCTCTATCTGGCCTGGGGCAGTCCTGGCCTCTGCACACACAGGCCAACAGTGCAGTCACCCAGCGCCAACATCTTGCCACCTCAACCAGCTGTTCCACTCTAAAAGCTTCTTTCCAGAGCACTTAGAAATGTGAGGAGAGACAGTGAGTGGTGAGAAGAGATGCTCCTGTTTAAATCCACCCTCACACTTGCAGACAGAGTCCTTGCCTGAAGGTGAAGTGCTGGAAATTGAAAGCAGATTTCTTTCCCTGCCCGGTTGGTTCCTTCTAATGAAGCCCTTGCCTTCAGAAAGGCAGAACAGCTGCTCAAACCTGTAAAACCATTTTTCTGTTAGTGCTGTGAAGTACCAATGAACAGAGAAATCCCAGGTCCTGAAAGTATGAATCAGCGTTCTGATCTCTCCAGTGGAATGCTGTTATTATTTTGAATTTTTTATTCTCATTTTGTGCATTTTTTCTTGCTCTCCTCATCTGTGTGCTCCACCTCTTAGCAAGGAAAGGATCTACCACCTGGGAGTTCACCTCTACATTAATGTTTACAGTACTACTAAGCTCACTAACACTTTCACTAATCTATTTTTCTGTGATCAAAACGAGCTTACCTACTTACTGCTCTGAAGCAAGATTAGTGTCTCTTACACAAGCTCACCAATGCAGGGTAAGAGGTGGTGAGAAAGAGCCTGCTTTTGCAGCTGACTGTATTTAATGTTATGCAAGAGTAAATTCTCATTTAAGTTGGGTGCACAACTAACTGAATCACATGAAAGGCCTTGCTTGCAGGGATTTTGTGCTTACGAAGGAGTAGATGTGAATGTTCCTTCTGTGGGATAGCCTGCAGGGCAGCTGAGTATGTCTTTTTCACTATTCATTAGTTTAGAAGAGCTGATCTGGTTTCTGGCTGTGCTTTTCATGAATGTTGAAGTCTCACTAAGCAGTAGCAGTGCACAGGAGGGGGAGTGTCAGGCAAAAAGTTTTGTGCATCAAGTGCTGATCCCTCACATCCGTTCAGTTCAGTGCAGGTCTCCACAGAGCCAGTACAGCTTATCCTCACTAATTATTGCCACCTACCACAACACAGGTTGCAGCAAGAGCAGATCCTCACTGAGTTGGTAAAGCTGGAAAGCAAAAGGCCTGAGAGTATCAACATGCTTATAGGCCAAGTGAAACTGGCTAAAATGTTCTGCTGCTGAAGCTAAAGTAAGGAGGAGGAAGTTGTGAGATGCCAGCAGGTTGGCCCCAAGTTGGAAGGAATAATTATTTTCTGTGTTCGAAGGGATGCTGCATTTGACTGTTGGGTCTGGAGGAGGATAATACCAAATCCACATTCTTTTGTGCTGGTATCAGCACAGGATAGCACAGGAACACCTGAGGCTATTCACCCTGAATGTCTTCTCTGGTGAGAAGCAAGGCATAGGTGACTAGACCTGTAAACACAAGGTTTTCTCAGCATTGCTGAGAGAAGAGTGTTTTTTATTAGCTGCTGTCCTAGAATGCCATAAAGCAACCATCTTGAAACTGAAAGCACGCATTATTTGCTGGGGTGATGAAGTAGCTTGGACAGAAAGGGATGACTTCTGTGTACAAACCTTCTAAATGTTTTTAGGGTGTAGCCAACTTCTTTGAATCCAGTTTTGAGGCTCATTAAGCTTTCAGCTCAATACCATGCTCTTCTGAGCATATCTCTATGGGTAAGTACTGAGTTTGGTCATTTCTGAGGTTAAACCAGATGATAAAGTATGTCCAAGAAAAGAATTTAAGAAAAAAAAAGCTGTATGGCTACAATGAACTTCTTTGCAGGAAGTAAAATCCTGCAGTCCTTATACATGTAAGGTCTGAATTCTTTGATAGGAGCAGACATAAAAGGGTTAGGAAAATATACTAAGGAGTTGGGCCAGTTCAAAATAAGCTGCCTACTAGCTAGAGAGCTGAACATGTTCCACAGAGGAGAGTTGCAAGAGACCTGATTGTTCAGCTATGGAAAGGGAATTGTCACACTTTTCTGTTTGCATGAGCAATGATGACCAAAGCTCATTCTTTCCTGTCAGTTTTTATTGCCTTGTGGATACAACAGGAGCACTGCTGAGGGCATTGCTGGAGGAGCACTCTCAGGGGCTTTGGTGGCAGAGAAACCTACTCCCAGCTAACTGCCCACCTCACTTCAGAAGCAGAGTTCTCTTAAAGACAGTGTTATTAGTAATTCCCAAGGCACAGGATTTCAAAGGAATAAAATACCAACATCCCACTCTTGCAGTTAGCAATTTTGCCCTCTTCTCCAATAGTTATTTGTTTATACTGATTTGTCATATTTTCCTTCTTAGTTTCAGTTGTGAGTTTTGTGGAGGTGGAAGTGCTTTGCTAAGGCTGTGTGCAGTGCGTTGAAGCCAGGATTTTTCATGATGCATCATACAGCTATTACTGTAAACAACAGAATAATACTAATTATCAGGTGTAGTACAGCCTCACAAATACAGGTCTTGTTGCCACTGTAAGCAAGTATGTAAAATACTTAAGTAGTTTGATGGGTCTGTATAATTCCAGGGATGTCTGTCACACCCATCAATGGCCAGGATCCAATAAAAAGTGCTGAATTCAGTATTACAGAGGAACTGAGTAAGAAAAAATGCAGTCTTCTGAAGGCCTTATTTCAATGGTCCTTTCCAGTGAAAATTTTTTCATTGCCTGGAGATCTTTTCCTCAGGCTGAGAATTGTCCTGGTCAGAGCATCTTGGTTCCAGTTTCCTGCCAGCATCTGCCTGTGATTAAGAAACAGTGAAGTCAGCTTGAGTGATGGACAGATGCTTGCTCAAGAGAGCCCAGGGAACAGGGCAAAATGCTTGTGAAGCATGTTTCAATGTCAGCTTTTAGCTGGCAACAGAACTTTATTCACGTGCCTGTGTTGTCCCAACACGGTGTTGCTGATGCTGTCAACAGTGCAGTGTCTGGATGACCATGGAGCTGTTTGGACAGTTGCAGGAGTTGAGCTGGACTGATTTTTGACAGCTGCTCTGCTCCCACTGTCCCTGTGTCACTTACTTGAAATTAGTTTAGAAGAGCTGACTGCTTTACTTCCCCAAGCAGCAGCAGCAGTTCCTCTTGGATTCCTTTCTCTGCTATTTTAGTCAAGGCATTTCCAGTTGTCCATAGAGGCAAAATGAAAGAGAGATAAATCCCCAATGTTACCACCCCCTCTTCTCCTAGGCCTGCTTGTTTCATTCAGTTTCTAAACCATTTTAGTCGCTTTACAGCCCAGATGAATATCTTTATGATAAAAAAAATAATATAATAAAATACTTGGCTATTCCATAAGCTAAGGATGATACTAAGGGAGATGTTTGGAGAGGAAAAAAAAAAAAAAGAAAAAGATAGAGAAGCAAATCTATTGAGATGTTGTCAGCTTGAAGAGATGAAAAAGTGCTGGCAGGTCCTTAGGGAGGCCTGCCTATTGCCTTAGGTGACAACACCAAGAATCATTTCCTCCAAGAAAGGGATCAGAGTGCCTTGCATAAATCAGCAGTAATGTGGTGCAGTGGTCACTTCAAAGCAAGTCAGTGACTGCCAAAATGCACTGTTGTGCATCGAGGAGCATGATGTGGGAAAGGAGAATTTATGTGCCTCACCTGGGAGCCATTTTACTGCGCTCTCATCTCTGGCCAAGAGTTGCTGTGAATCAAGCTCCCCCTCCCTGAGTTCTCAGAAGGTGAAACTAAAAGCAGGAATGGTTTTACTGGAATAGGATATGATTTTAGGCCTCCTACACATTTCATGGATGAGGCAAAAGAATGTGAGTATTACTCTATGTCTAGAATGTGAGTATTACTCTATGTCTTAGCACAGAGGATAAATCCATGCTTCTATAACAGGATTTCCTAAAAGCTGATTTGGACTGTAGTAACATCTAGTTGCAATTCCAATCTTCTTTCACAGGAAAATACTTTGGCACAGCATTTTCCTGGGTTAGCACAGCATTAGCATGGCCAGCATGTTGTGCTGTGTCACACTAGAAAAAATATTTGTGGTCTATGACTGAAACAGAGCCACAGGGCCATTTAGAAGTGTAACAAAAGATTGAGAAGTCACTGAAGAAGAAAATTATGATAGGATGAGATCATGTGTAATTATAGAAAAGTGTGGATAGCAAAATGCAATCCAGTTGAGGCTTAAACAGCCCTGAGGAAGGTGATGGTTCAAATGGAAGCACATCCCAGATAAAGACCAGCAGACTGAGCAGAGGAGCATCTCTAACTCTGAGAGACACAACAGTGATGGAGACTGACTTTCTCAGAGAGGATGAAATGCACAGAGAAGGCTGAAGAGAACCCTGTCTCTTCCCTACAGTGAAGAAAAATTGGCTTTTATTTCATCAATGTATTAGTCAACATGTTAGCAACACCACTCATCAACTGTCCCTCTCAACAAAGAACTCTGGTTGCCCCAGCCTCCCTTCACAGTGCCTTCAAAGACCCCTGGCTCACTCTCCTTGCTGAATAGCCCTGCTTCCACTGTAGGGCTCCTTCCATGGGTCCCAGCAGTCAGGCACAAGGCCAGTGCCTGAGCTGGACAGGCTGGATTCCCCTAACCCAAATCCCCAGGATTTCTGCATCTGTCAGACGGATGGGAAAGCAGAAATAGCTACCAGCATATCCCACACACTTCCTATTTCAAAATTGCATTCTGGCTACTTAACACGTGTACTTCCTTTTTCACACAGCAAATGTGCACAACTGCTGCTGCAGCAGGTGCTGGCTGCTGATGGACTAGATGTTTCCCTGTGTCAGTCTTCCAGTTACTCCAGCCAGGAGATGGGGAAATCCACAAACAGCCCATCTGCTTGATCCTGACTGGGCCTTTGATGCTGGGTCCAGGGCCTGTCTCCATGGCAGTCTCGTCTCAGCACTGTCCTGCATGCTCACCAAAGGAACTCGATGACATTATTCCCATATTGTCCCAGAAATTTTCCTTCTATTTTCATCTTTCCAGGCCTCCTTTCCACAGGGAAACTCTCCAGGCCATCGTACCCTATGTTTTCATCTCCAGGTTTCTGTGGACACCTCATTCACTCCTACCTTTCAGGGGTTCCTAGCTCCCACAGCAGGAACCATGCCTTTTCTCCCTCTTCTTCTGGCATCTGCCACCTGTGGCTGTCTGGAGCCTTCAGCAGACCTTCCTTCTCACCTTGCCTACCAAGAAGGTGCACCTTGGTCCCTGCAGCTTGTTGCCTCCAGCTGCTGTCTCCTCTGGGCACTCATCTCAGGACCAAGTACTCTCTTATGCTCTCTCCTTGTTCCACCTCCAGAGGAGCAGCCTGAAAAACTTGTAGAACCTGGAAGAACTCTGATTTTCCAGCACATATCACATTAATTAGCCTTTCACTGTTACTAAGAGCCTTCACTTTCTTCAAGACTGAAATCCACACTGCTCTCTCCTGGGTACATTTTCACCATTCATCCTTTCTTCCAGCTTCACCTGCCTGTGAAGCCTGAAACACACGTCAACAGCTAAACCATGACTGTTTCCCAATGATCTGTGCTCACCTACATGACTTCCCAGTCAAATTCAGAATTCAAGCTTAGAGGAAAAATCCTCTTTCTAATGCTGTAAGATGGAGCTCACACTTTTTTTCCCACTTCATGTTGATGACAGAGCACAAGCACATGCTTTTGTCTGAGTAAAAAAAACCTGTTTGTAAATCCTCAGACTTCATAATCCAGGAAATCACGAGTGCTCTAGATTTACAAATGCTGTTTGCCACACCTCATGAAAAAATAACACTTCTTTTGTCTTCAAAGCTGGGCTATGATCACAGGTAATATGGTATCAGACTGTCCTCAGGATGCTATTTTCCAAACCAATACATCCATAGGTGTTGTCAGTCTTTTCTATGCACTGGATCTTACCAGGAAAAGAAATACTGAAACCATACTAGTGCCTAAGGGCAGATTTCTCAAACAAGACCTGCCATCCACATTTGACAGCAGATGGCATAAAACCTACCTGCTGGTCCTGTCCCTTTGCTGTGCTGTAGCTCATTTCATGCACTGCTCATGCAGGGGCAGAGAGCAGCTGGTATGTACTGCTTGCTTGTCCTGTCCTGCCTGACCATGTGTGCAAAACCCCTTCCCAAAGAAAAGATGGCTTATGGCTACACAGGACTTGTCTTCAGAATTCTGCCTGAGTCAGAGGAAGGAAGAAGATGGAAGTTGCTGACACTGAATCATTTCTGATTCTACCCCAGTGAAATAAGGGATGACCTAGGATTTTCCTTATTTTTGCAAAAAAAAAAAAAGTTTCCCCCTCCCTCCTCTCTGCTAAGCAGGCATCAGAATGAAGCAAGGAGGGGGAGTGGATCAACCCCCTGTGTTTGTACTGTGACATTTGACACCTGTGAGTCAGAGAGTGAGAAAGAGGTCCCAGCATCATGCAGAAAGTCAGGGCTGAGGATCCCACTTGAGCAAGAGGCTCTGGTGTGGCATATCACTCTCTGTGTGGTTGTTCGTGCACTGGGGCTTCAGGAAATAGTGGAATTTATACATCATCTTGAGCTTCTAGTTATGTGTGAGAGTTGTAGGTTGCTTGTAGAAGCCCCAGATGGCCAGTCTGGTATTTAATGGTCAGCTCTGTGCCTGCAGGTAGGAATGTCCTCATGCCTGGTTCTGGGCTTCTCAGCCACAGGCAGCTCTACACTGAAAAATAAGACTTCAGGTAAATTTTATACCCTGTGCAGTGCCCTAGGACTGTGCCCTAAGCCGAGATGAGGGCCAAGAAAGGAGTGGTGTGTGTTTCATATGTTGATCAGCAAGATGTGCCTTGACCTCCAAAGGGATTTGACACAGTTCACAGGCAGGAAGAATGAGGAAAGCAGTGACTTGTACCTGTTCACCTCCCTTGCCACCAGTGTCAGTGAATGAAGCAGAAACCTCAGCTTTCCTCTCATCGTGACAGCTGGAAGATTCTTTTTCAGCTGGGCTTCAAAGGAAGGACTCTATAGATGGTACAGGAGATGGGGCTGTTGCAGGAGATGGGGCTGACAGAAACAGCCAAACGTGCTGAGTTCAGTGAGAACAGAGCAGGTAAGAGGGAAAAGCAAACATGCAGAACAGCAGGAGCAAGTCTGTTGGCAGTTTTGTAAATGTGATGGGGCAACAGCCTGGTGCTGTTAAACACAGATGGTTGCAGTTTTTTCTGTTGTAAGCTTCACTTCATTCCCCCTACACAGACATCTTTCCTGTGCTTGCCTAACACACAACTGGGCTGCAGCAAATGATGGTTTCCTGGTGGGAGGACACACTCCTGCATGCTCCAGCTGGTCCAGTGACCAGCCCTGTATGTTGGCCTAGAAATCTGTCTGTATTTTACAGGTACAAAATGACACAGGTGTAGCCATGCAGCCAAGGAATGCAGTACACAGTCCTCAATCACTGGCTTTTCCTCTGAAAGCTATAGGAGAGGATATGCTGCAGTTTTTAACTGTGGCCCAAATTCTCCCCACTGGCTGTGCAAATCAGTGCATGAGTGTACATCACTCACAGCTACCTTACCTTTAACATGCAAAGGCAGGAGCTCTCGGGGTGTCTTGCTTCACCATCCTTTTTACCTGCACACTTAGAGCTCCTTTCAGCTGACCAGAGCTGTGAATTGAGAAAGGATTTGCTATAAAAACCTTCCTTCCCCTCTTGCCTGCCTATACAGGTATCTGCACACACCTGCTTTTACATGTGTGCACACACAGAGACACAAGTTTTAAAGGAGCAGGGCCCAGTGCAATACAGTCAAGAAATGCCAATTTTAGCTTTGACTAAATTACATCTTGTCTCAAATCAGGCCACATCTGAGAAGCATGAATGCTGTGTATTTATCACCCAGTAGTCAGTAATTTCTGCAGTATCTAAACATGATGTGAAAGTCAGAATTATATTTTTAGCGATCTCCGGATAAAGCAAAAAAGAAAAAACTTTTAACCTCACATAACCTTGGTCTTCTGCCTCCATAGTACACAATTTCAAAAATTTGAGTTAGTGGGAAGATCAAACTGAGGTCCCCAGCACAAACTGGCTGTAATTTTAATATTTTCCAATCTTCTGTTTGAGGTACTGTGTAAGCATGAGCTCTGTGTGTAGGCCCTCCCGTACAAAATATGATGCCTATGGTCCAGCATGTAGGTCAGATGCCTGAAGGTACACTGCAATAAATACTGCTAGTAGAATGCTCAAGTGTAGTTTCAGGGGATGGATCTCATCTAACACCAGCTTTACATTTAAAGGTGTAAATGGGAGGGCTGGGGAGTGGCCTGGATGAGGAGGAAGGCAAATGAGGTTTAAAGGCTTTTACAGAGATGAGAGGAGCCTTAGTGGTGAGCTGAAGAGCTGTGCATTCCCGAGCAGCAGCTTTGATCATGGCTTTCATTTCACTCTGCCACAGAAACTTCGGAAGGTGACTTGCTCATAGCAAGGTAAGAGAGACTGTCTTACCGAGTCAAACAGCTCAAATCTCTCCGAACCTGCAATTCTATGTCACCATCTCGTCTCACCCTGCTATATAACGTAGTATAAAATTTAAAAATTTCCAAAACCGAGCCCAGTTTCCAGCGGCATCCGGCCCTGCGGGGACAGGTGCCACTAGAGGGGGCTGGCTGTACACAGCTGCCGTGCGTGTGCCACCAGCCCGTGTGCGGGACCGGGCACACGGACGGCGGGGACAGACAGACGGACAAACGAGGCCCCGCAAACACGCCGCGGTGTAGCTGGAGCCGCACAAAGTGCAAATCCTGCCCGGAACCAGGGGCAGAACCAGACTGCTGTCCTCAGCAGTGCTGTGCTGCTCTCAGCTCCTAAGGTGGGTGTGCAGAGCCGCTCTAGGCTGGAGAGGAGCGAGGGCTCATCCCAAGGAAGGGATGCGCGATGCCCGCCCTCCCAGCATCTCCAGCGGCTGCAGGACACAGCTGCACCGTGTGCTCACAGCCAGCTTGGCACCCTCTCGCTTCTCCAAGCTTGCCCACTTCTATTCCTATATTCCCTTAACTCCTTGCATTATTCACGTTTTGTAAGAGACGCACTGAGTGCCAGCTCTCTGTGCTGCTGCCACGTTTGCAATGCAGAGTACATCCCTGCTGCCCCTGGAGCCTGGCACAGAGGGAATCTGGGCCAGAAAGCCTGAATGCATTTGGAGCTCTTTCAGTCTGGAGACTCTTCCTATTAATTAATCCTGGAAAGCTTTACAGTCATTCCTAAAATAAAAGAAGAAAATTTTTAAAGTTATCCCTAGAGCAGCTCAGTGTTAGTGAATGGTTTTTTTCCCTTTGGAAGATGCAGGACTACTGTTCCTTAAAGGCATATCTGCTCAGGCAGGATCAGACACACTCCCTGTGCCTGGCCCAGCCCAAACTCTCACTTAGAAGCCAGACAGTGAGTATCTGAGAGAGTGCTGCACTTGAGATACTGCTGCTGCTACTACTACTACTACTACTACTACAGAAGCATAGAAGACAATGTCACTGCATCTCACAGTTCCTTCTTTGCCAGTCAGCTTCAAGCCCAGAGCACAGAAGGTCACACATGTCTGTGTTTATCTATGCCTTCATGCCTCTTTGCAGAAGCACCTGCTGTACTCTGTGCTCAGTACTGTACTCTGCAGTGCAGAGTTCACTTTACTCACCATAAACAGCCAGCAACAGGTGAGACAAAGCCAAAGGGCACTGTTAATTTTACTGGGCATCTTGCTAGTTTTTGGGTTATTTTGATTTTCAGCCACAGGTTCCTCAGCATGCACAAATCGTCTGGAATGACATAAATCCCAAATAACTTTAAAAGAAAAGAAAATTCTCTCTTATTTCTGTGCCACAGAGTTTTCTTTTTCTGTTCCTCTCAAAATCATGGAGTGGTTATTCAGACTACTTGTTCCATGGCAGGCATTGAAACTGCTGTGGGGTTTCAATACCAGCCATTCCCCTCTGTATGTGAAGCTTTAACACTTAGTCAATGGCAATCTCCTTGCAAGTGACACATTTCCCTGTTTTCTGTGTTTGAATAATACTTATTATCATTTGCAAAAACTCCTTCAGATTTTCTCTCTTCTCTGCAATGCCCATGAGTTCTATTAAAACTCTGGATTCCCTCTTGCAGTTCTCTTTCTGTTACATCATTTTCTGCTTCTGCATTTAAATGTCTCCAGTTTCACTCCCAGTCCCCACTGCTGTCCATCCCTATTTCCCTATTTCTGGCAGCGTGTGGCTGGGTACTTGTAACTGAGATTAATGACTCCAGTGAAAATCCCAGCAGAAACAAGAAGCTGAGATTTTTACTACGATTAGTCCAGCAAGTGGAGAAAGAGTCACACAATTATTTCCATTCTTCAGCTCCACAGAAACAAGATTTTGGGTGTGTTAACAGAGTGAAGCCTCACTGCATCCTTAGCTTGGCCTTTGTCCACAGGCACCTAAATTCTCCTTGCAGCTCCTCAATGCACTTGAAGCCTCCCTGCTGCACACACAGGTGGGTGACTGATCTGTGGGAACCACACAAGGACACCACTGAGGTGGAGGAGGAGGAGGGGAGAAGGGAAACTGAGTCTGCACAGCTGAGCAGAGGTTGGAGCACTTACCAGGAAGTGAAAAGCATTCCTTCTTTGGCTGAGGCTGAGGTGCTTTCACTCCCTGTGACCCTAGTGGAGCAGAGCTCACCAGCCACTGGTCAGTGAGAATAAAGAGATATATGCTGGAAAGCAGAAAGGGTGCTGGGGAGAGAAATGGGGGCTACTAGGCTGTTGAGTTTGTGAGG
>WBNQ01049632.1:49085-69112 GCA_013401375.1 Spizella passerina | reverse complement strand
AGAAAGATGAATTAGAAAATAGAAATTACAGAGAACCATGGAGTCAGAAAAATATAGGCTGAAGGGGACATCTGAAGTCATCTAGTCATGCTCTGCTCTGCAAAAGGAGAAGTGAAACATTTCAAAAGAGAAATCTGACTGCTAGTAATACCTTCATTTAAGTCACTTATCTGACATTTTGTGGCCTTATATAATTGGCTGCGTACACATGATGAGTCAGAAAAGTAGGGAGGGTGAGGATCGCATTTTTAAAAAGTTTGGGAAAATACTGGATTATTTCTTTAGGTCAAGAGTCCTTTGCTCCTGAGGGAGATATCTGAAGGTCTAAACTGCTCTGAGTAGGGCTTGGCCAGAGCTCCATTCCAGCCTGCATCTACAGCTCTGTTGTCCAAAAACAGTCTTTGCCCAGGCAAAAGCTTTATANAGGGAGGGTGAGGATCGCATTTTTAAAAAGTTTGGGAAAATACTGGATTATTTCTTTAGGTCAAGAGTCCTTTGCTCCTGAGGGAGATATCTGAAGGTCTAAACTGCTCTGAGTAGGGCTTGGCCAGAGCTCCATTCCAGCCTGCATCTACAGCTCTGTTGTCCAAAAACAGTCTTTGCCCAGGCAAAAGCTTTATATCTAAGTATATAACTAAACTGGGAAATTTCAGCTTTACATCCCTTCAGTGAAGTTATGGAAAATAAGCAGCACGGACCTCTATAGGAAAGAAGAGTAAGTTACTGAATGACAGATAAGGGAGACAAAGGTAAGTATTAAAGAGGTGGAGTCTGGAAGGTGAAACAGAAAGTAGGCCCAAAAGAGACATATAAATTGATTAGCTTCATAAAGTAACACTCTCCCATGTTGTTCAGCTGTGCTAGAATTCCCTCTGCAACCTCCCCAAGGCATACTGGATATATCCACTCAAGAAGCCTAGTCAGGTTCTGCACTATACTCATCCTCTAGAGAAGATCCAAACCATTCAAACATGCAATCCAAAACACCTCCAGAAACCAGGCAGGGAAACTCTTCTGCAGCTTGTTGCTCTTCTAGTAAATTCTTTCTTTAATTTCTAACCTAGGAAGCTTTATACAAACTCCAATAGGAGAACACCAATTCTGCATTCTTCTTATTATTGTTACATACACTGTCTCAAACTACATGGGTCCTGAGATAATATTTAACTCTTGCCTTATATNTAAAGTGTAGGCATTTTTCCTTTGGGTTCTTTCTGGAGAAGCAAATGGCAGCCACATGACCAAGCATCTCTGAATATTCTGAATATTATTATTCCAGAACAAGGGTGCAAAAATTAATTTTTTATTTGGAGGAATTTTAGTGTAAGATTCAAAATCTCAGGTTGCAAAGCAGAGAGCTGGTTCTCTCCAGTGTTCAAACATTTGATTTTTAAGTAACTTGAGGGATCACTAGGCATTTATAGGCTCTTCACACCATATCCAACCTTGACCACGTTATTGTTGTCCTAATTCCTATTTGATGAATTAATAAACCAAGGTGGTATGTACATAAAAAATGCTATGTGTTTCTCATAGTGCCCTTTAGGTTCTAGACACAACTGTATGTACAGTACTTTACTCATGATACTTTAAGTACCTGGATTATCTGGAAAAACAGGAATGTGAGCATCTGAGTGTATTAGACATGTATATACAGATAACAACAACATTAAGGTCAGCAAAGAACAAGTCTCATGTGATTTTTTTTTTCCTACAGATTCTATTGGGTGGGTCCCCATTTTAATTTTTATCTCACCAACACTTCACACTGCTTGAAAACAACCATACATGGTTTAGAAATACATCTTGTCTTTCCTTATCATAGAAAGCAACAGTATGTGAACACATACGGTCATTTGAGGGAATTATCATATTTTGCACAGGAATATTCAACTTATGGCTATCATCAAGGTTCTTGCAAATAGTGGCTGTTTCTGGTATGCAGTTATCATCTACTATTTTTGTTTCAATGAGACTTTCCCATAGGACAGGAGTAANAAACTCTTCTGCAGCTTGTTGCTCTTCTAGTAAATTCTTTCTTTAATTTCTAACCTAGGAAGCTTTATACAAACTCCAATAGGAGAACACCAATTCTGCATTCTTCTTATTATTGTTACATACACTGTCTCAAACTACATGGGTCCTGAGATAATATTTAACTCTTGCCTTAAATAATTTCAAACACACTTTAATATATATATAATCTGCCATACAGTTCCATATAAATCAGAACTTAATCATTTTCACAACAGATACACACTAAAGTGTATCTACGCAATGTACACTACCTATTAATCCCTGTAATATTATCAAATATGAATCCAAGGACTCCAATAAATATTACAAAATCTAAGGGTTATAATAAATACATAGATGAGTGTAAATAATTAAGATTATTATCATGAAAGAGAAGTTATATATTGCATTGGAGTTCAGAATTTTCTTAGATCCCTGGCATCTGCTTTGCAAGGAAAACAATGCTTCAGTGCTGAAGATTTCCCAGGGTAGTACCAGAGAGTAACTGTAACTATAGTCAGAGTAAGAAAGCATTGTCTCTATTTCATTAAAATTAAAAACCCAAATGAAAGTCCTTTTTTGTGAAAACAAAAATTTACAATGTGATTGTAAAGATGAAAAACATTTCCAGCAAAAATGAAAATCCAATTCAGACATTCTCACAGGCAGTTGAGAAACATTCAAGACGTAGTATGAACAAGACAGTCTGAGGAAAAACTGATGTCTAGGTCCCTAGTGGAAGCTTTGTGTTGCTTCTTGTAGCAAAAAATTGCTTTTAGCCTTCAGGGTATATTCCTTAAAGATGCATTGCTCATGTTGCTGTGTTCAAGAGTCAACAGCAGCTTTTATTTAAAGTATATTTTGGAATTATAACCTCCTTGACAGAAAAGTGGTTTTGTGTTTCTTATCCTACCACTGCATGAAAATGAAGTTCTTAGAATGACTTAAAACTAAATATTAATGAGTTAAAATTTAGTATTAGAGTAGCTGTGGGGATAACTGATTTGCATNAGAAGAGGGAGAGGGGGCAATGAATCTTTCCAATGTATTCAGTGGCATAATTTATATCTAGATATGGTCCAGAGCATTATGATGTACAGATCTGTGTTCATTTTCTGTTGTTTAGGTACCTGAGCTTCTTGATGTCATCAGGAATAAAGTTAATATCATTATAGGCAACATCCAAATACTAGAGATCTTCCAATAAAAACAGTCTACAAAGTAACAAAATAGAAAGATGAATTAGAAATTAGAAATTACAGAGAACCATGGAGTCAGAAAAATATAGGCTGAAGGGGACATCTGAAGTCATCTAGTCATGCTCTGCTCTGCAAAAGGAGAAGTGAAACATTTCAAAAGAGAAATCTGACTGCTAGTAATACCTTCATTTAAGTCACTTATCTGACATTTTGTGGCCTTATATAATTGGCTGCGTACACATGATGAGTCAGAAAAGTANAGTTCTTAGAATGACTTAAAACTAAATATTAATGAGTTAAAATTTAGTATTAGAGTAGCTGTGGGGATAACTGATTTGCATGGGGTTTTTTCTGCAGTATCCTTGCCTTAAATTTTCCATTGTTTATTTATTCTTTCTTTTGTCTTACCTCCTTTTGCCATTTCCTCTGTAGCTTTACTGTGTCTCATGTTCTTTCAGATGCATCCTGAATAATTTTCATGGCACTTGTCCAGCATTTCACCTATTGTGAAATTGTAACTCAACCCAAGTTATGTCAGCACCATTCAAAGTAGTTGGTTTGGCATTTTGCTGCCTGAGTAGACAGGAAGGCTTGCAGCTATGCCTGGCAAATACCAACATCCAGGATTGTTATTCTTATGAACTAGATCTGGGAAGTATCATCATCTTTCTGCTCTGTTGGGAAATTTGCTTTGGAGGGAATAACACCTCTTGTTAATTTATGCAAACCTGTAGTTCTGAGATGCAAGTGTATTTGCCCATGGATATCTTGGCTAAGGAGACAGGCTTATCTCTGTTAGAAGCACATAAGGCAAGAACAAATGTGGTCAAACACATAAGGCTGTGAATTGCCAGGGTCCAGCTGGGTCTGAAGAAGGGTCCTTTGAGCTGGATTTGCACTTGACCATGGCAAATCTGGTGAACGGTCTGGGTTGTATCTTTGCATTGGACTTTGAAGGGACTAAATGCTCATTGCTGAGGGAAGTGTCTGTTTCCCTGACTAACCCTTGAGCACTGCCAGACCCTTCTTTTCCATTTTTTATTATTTGCACTCTTTACTTCTCTAGCTGGATATTTGTCCAAAAAGCCTTCCTGCTGAAGACAAGGGAAAGAAATGTATTTATAATGAGGGATCCTCAGGCATCCTTTTTGATTAAAAGATCATGTGACAAATTCTCCATGCCCTATATGCATTTTTCTTGTTCAGAGAACATGCACCAACAATTGAGACTAAGCATCTCAGTGTTGGCAATCACAAAATGTGTTAGGGTTTTTTTCAACATAAGTGCAGATCTCCTGCACACTGTTCTGAATGATGTGCTGTATCCAGTAGAGGAGCTGGCTCAGAAGCAGGACAGAAAGGACAGGTTTTCAGAGGTACCTTGTGAGTTTAATGAAGAATGAATGAGCAGTGTTTGTTCTCCTGTGTGTGAAATATGGCCACTTGTATCACTGACAAGTCCCTGTTTAGGGATCCTGAATCCATTTGCGAGGTGCCGTGTGCCAGTGCAATGAGATCTTTCACCCAAGAAGTAGATGGGGCTCCTTTGGTGAGTGTTCCCTCCCCTTACGCTCCACAGTGTTCCATGTATCATCTAAGCCTCATCCTACATGTATCTCCTAATCCTACTGAATGGGAAAGGCAAATCAGGCAAATACCATATGAAAAAAAGCACCACGGAAGGGACATGTTTGAAGTGTGAAGGCAGAAGTGAGGTCAGTCGTGGTCAAGGCACAGGAAACTGTGAAATGAACAAAGGAATCAGCTTCTAAAAATTGTCTCAACAGTGTCTGCAGGATGGGACACTTCACAGAACTTCAGCCACAGGCAGATTCACAGAATTTCCTGTACTTTTTATAGGTGTTGTTTGCATGTTTGTGGTCACGAGGTGGATGATGCCTTAAATAGTCAGACATGACTTAAGTCTATGAAGAACTGATGAAGTTGGTTGAGACAAACTTGAGCTGAGCCTCTTGCTTACCTAGAGCCTGGCTCAAGCAAGGGCTGACAATGAAACCCTGCCTGCCTGGAGTGACCTCTGACAGAGGTCACACAGCCTCTACAGCTGCCTCAGCAGGCAGAGGATCATCAAAGTGTTCTTTCTGCCTCTGGTGGCAACTACAAATTCTGGCAGGAAGTAACAAACATCCTCATAAAGCTCTATTTGCCTACAAACTTCTGCTCCCATAAGAATGCAAATGAAGAGAAAAGTGACCATATATTTGAGACCACAGTCACCAAAACCCCACCTATAACATGTGATTCTTCCACCTAATTGGGAAGGGCCAAAAGTTATAGTATAGGCAAGAGGAGTTCCAGGACTAGAAAAAAAAGAAAAAAAATATGAGGGCAGGGGCAAAAACCTCTGCCTGCTTCAGATTGGTCAAGACTGTGTGTCTCCTCTGCCCCTGAAGAGATGCTTAGGTGAGCTTTGCACCTTCCACCACATTGGAGTGGATATATTATATAGGAATTATATATATATATATCTCACTGATAGATCTGTTACTGTGCCTTGGGTAGCAACATCCACTAACACTCTGTGGTTAGTGCATTTATCACTGACAATTCTGAACCTGCTTTCCTGTTGCTCCAATAAACTGCACTGGTTTTCTGGTTTTGAACCTGGATTGTACAAGTTCTTACTGAATTTGACGAGGCCATAATCAGAAATTAAATTGGCTAAAATCAGAAATTAAACCCAGCACATCCAGCCCCTCTGATCTCTGGGGACCAGCTGGAGTGCAAGAGGCTTAATTTTCTGCCAAATTTCTATATTCTTAATGCAACAGTTGGCACTGAGCCCTGGTGTCCCACGCCACTGGGGGGGTTGACCCTGGCTGGATGCCAGGTACCCACCAAAGCCAGTCTGTCATTCCCCTCAGCTGGGCAGAGGGGAGAAAATATAACAAAAGTTTTGTGGGTCAAGGTAAGGACAGGGAGACATGGCTCACCAGTAACCATCACTGGGAAAATTTGACTTGGGGAAATGAACTGAACTTATTGCCAACTGAACCAGGGCAGAGTAATAAGAAAAACCTCAAAATCTTAAAGCATCTTCTNCCTTTTGCCATTTCCTCTGTAGCTTTACTGTGTCTCATGTTCTTTCAGATGCATCCTGAATAATTTTCATGGCACTTGTCCAGCATTTCACCTATTGTGAAATTGTAACTCAACCCAAGTTATGTCAGCACCATTCAAAGTAGTTGGTTTGGCATTTTGCTGCCTGAGTAGACAGGAAGGCTTGCAGCTATGCCTGGCAAATACCAACATCCAGGATTGTTATTCTTATGAACTAGATCTGGGAAGTATCATCATCTTTCTGCTCTGTTGGGAAATTTGCTTTGGAGGGAATAACACCTCTTGTTAATTTATGCAAACCTGTAGTTCTGAGATGCNGGGCTTAACTTCACTCCTGATTTTTCTACTTTCTTCCCCTTAGTGGTGCAGGAGGACAGGGAATGGGGTCTGTGGTCTGGAGCTACCACAATTACTGAAGGGCTTGGCCTTGGCCAGGAGTGGGTGCATCCTGGAGCTGGCTAGCATTGGATCTGTCAGACACCCCTTTATCCCCCCTCACAACCAAATCTGTGCCACAGAAACCAAATGAAAACACTAAGTCAAAAGTTCATTTCATACACTTCACACTGGAACTGGGCTCAGGGCTTTGCCACCAGGGCTATCTCCAAAGACCTCATTTTAGAGGATCATTGGTCCTGAGCTACTCCCTGGTTTCTGAGCAGCACTGCAGACAGCAGCCATTTAATTGTGAACATTTTTATCAACAAAGAAATACTTAGTAAATTATCCTTCACTCAATCTCTTTTGCTCCATAGTGTTGATGCTCTGTTCCCTTAATGAGGGAGGCTCATTTCTTGAGACCTGCTGAGGGAGAAGTCACTCTTCACACATCTCTGCCACAGCTTAGCTCTCAAAGAAAGCTGGGACCATTGGCTTATCTCCCTGACTTCCCTGCCCTCAGCCTCAGTGTCTGACAGCTTCCAGCTCTCAGGTGGGCACAGTCTACCCTCCACGACATTTCTGCTGCCTTTTTAATCAACAACCTCATTTTGTTACAGCCCCACTTTCTACACTCCCCTGTGAGGGAAAAGATAGTGACAACACAAAATATTGTCTTTTTTCCAGCCCAGGGCTTCTGCTCTTCAGTCTCAGTCTCACACTTGGTGAAGCACAAAACAATTCCATCCACCAAGATGATGGAAGTACCATTGCTGAAGAGTTGCTTGCTGATCAATGGGCATGCTGCTGTATAAATATCTTTCAAGTGTGATAGTTCCATTTGGAGAAATGATCCTTGAACAAACTTTACTGCCAGCTCTTAGATTCCTGTCATGTTTACTATATAAATACACAATCTCTAAATAGCATTCATCAGTAATATGCACTACTAGAATGAGAGCCAGCATAGCAGAACTTTGATTCCAGATAAAAGGTTTTTCTATCATTTTTTAATTGGCTTAAATAATTGAATCACAGCTCTGGCAGTGAGCCAGAAAGATTTACATCTGTTTGGGCAGTGCCAGACTGAAACTGTATTGCACCTAAACAGATTATACCAGACTTTCAAAATAATATTCATCGGGGCTTAATAATATCAAGGGATATTATATTATCTGACTTTTCATCCTTACTTCTTTAACTGAGTTTTCTTTACTGTTTTTCATACTGTTAGAAAGGTATTACTTTTGATATATAGCTGTCACTCCTTTTAATTTCATATTACGTAATGAGGATAAGTACAGTATGACAGTATTCTAACAAACTGAATATTCAAATTACTTACCATTTCTCTCAGACATAATAAAAACCCTTTTGATGTATTTTCTTTCTCTTTGCCTGCTTCATTGACTATGTGAAGCTTGAGGAGTTTTAGCTATTTGGATACTCCCACCAGATTAAAGAAGCTGGATGGAAAAAAACCCAAACTTGATTTGGTCTCTTTATCTCAGTCATAGGGACATCATTGTTTTTCCATGCTACAACTTTATACTACTGTGCTGATCTGTAAAAAAAAAACCACTATAAAATTTCTGCATTCTATTTTTTTACAGCAGCTTTTGAGGCCTGAGGTTGTTGACAGAAGTCAGTGAACCTGCACAGATGCCAGGGTTCTTCTCTACAGATCTGTTTTCAGGAGTGGTGCCTAGTTTCCATCTCATTCATATATTACTTAGGTTAAAAATGTTATAATTAGAGATCATGTTATTGTTTTTCACATTTATTTTTAAAGGTTAGTCCTTAAATATTTAATCAATAGCTACTTTATATAAACTGGAAAGAGCTTTTCCATTCACATATATAAGAAGCACACAAAATGTCTGGCTAGTTCTAAAGCCTACTGCACAGAAAGTTCTTTGTTTTAATTAGAAATCCCTGATCCTTGTAAAATAATATAAGTCAAGATACTTCTTTTCACAGGATTGCATATTCTGAGAAGAGCATGCCCATCCCCCGAAATGTCATTTTTTCCATTTTTTCTGAATCCAAGCTGCATCTCACTTCCCCTATGGTCCGACTCCATGTGATCCAATTTTGTTTTTCTTGACACCAGCAGTTTTTCCTGCTATGTCTCATATTTTCTGACGAGCTAAGGGGAATGCCTCCATTATCCAGTGGGAGGCATTCAAATCTGCTAGGTGGAAGGCTCAACTGCCAGGACCTGCCAAGAGGACTCTTCCCCAGTTTACATGAGAGGCCTCCCAAAGAGCTGCAGGTCATATGGGTCATACTGCAGTCTCCTTCACGCTGCTTTGCACTAGGGGCTGAGCTGCCAATCTATCTTCTCCTGTGTTAATTTTAGAGAGCACATGGCATTTGTAACTATGAGCCACAGAAACTGTCTGTGCAGTTTACCTTGGTCACCATTCTCCCTTGGTGCAGACAGTTTAGACAGCAGCTTAGGAAGCAGAGGTCTATGGGGCAGCTTTGGCTGCTCAACCATTTCCTGCTTAGCCTTTGGTCCTGACAGATAAATTATGATATTTCAAAAATCAGAACAAGTCTCACAACAAAAAACAAAAGTAATAACCTCTAGTTTAAGGTGCTGAGCTATGAATGTCTGCTATGATAAAGCAGGTGATAAAAGATGAGAAGTGGCCAAAAAGGGCATTTGTTCTCCTAGTGACAGACTGAACAGTTTTTCTAGTTATCATTAGTGTTTTGGGAAATAAATCAGTGACATTAATTAAAACAAAAAACAAAAAAACAAGACAAAACAAAAAACAAACCCAAAAAACCAAACCCAAACTTATTCTATTAACTTCAAACTCTTGCATTAAACAATGTTATGCAGGACTGAGCGTGATTCTGTGCAGAGCCATGACTTGGACTTTGATGATCCATGTGTGTTCCTTCCAACTCAGGACATTCTATAATTCTATGATTTATAATTCTATAGTTCTGTGACCTCTGTCACAAAAGATGAGGAGGCAATTTGAGTTTTTAATCTCTGAACCAAAGGAGGAACAGTAAAATAGAGAAATTCCCCATGACAGACATTGCAAAAGCTCCCAGAAACAGTTTTCTGCTGGATAAACAGATTTTATGAGAGCAACTATTAACCCTGGGAAACGGCCGAATCTGCAAGTAGCAATTTTATGCTTCTTTCTAGTTTGCTATTAGTTTATGAATGCATACAATGACACTAATTTCAATCAAAGAATCTCTGATTTGGTTTCAGAGATGCTCTTATTAGTAGCCAATTTTAGCAAATCTCTGAGTCACTGTAATTTTCAACATTATCTATATCCTAAATTGCAGAATGTGTTGGTCATATATTTTTTCTTTCCTGTAGGGCTCAAAACATCTTAGACATCATACAGTATAAAGACTCAGTCCTAAAGAACTGGAAATCAGAAGGAAAACACAGAAGAGAGAGCACTGATGAAGGTGACTTTGAAGAGAAACCGAAAGTGCCATCAGGAAGCTAATGGCTTACAGAAAGATTTACAAAGATTAAGAAAACTCTCGCATACACCTGGAAGGAAGGACACCTCTAGGCAATTTTTTTCCCCAGTAATTTGATTTGAAAATAGATAAACTTGAGATTTCAGTACAATTTTGCACGTGGACAAGATTAATTTAAATCAAATGCAGCATTATATAAAATTATGGTGGAAAGAAAAACAAATACTGTGATGAAAAGAAAAAAAAGACAGTCCCGAAGTGAATAACGAGTTCAGACTTGACACTTAGCTATTGGGCTTGGATGCACTTAAACAAGGAGCTGAGAAAGGGAAGAAATGGGGGAAGTTTAAAAAGGAAGCCTGGAGTTCAATTATAGCCTTGCTGAGTTTGAATAAATGGACAAACATTGCAACAAGATGAGGTGCAATGACACAAAAATGGTTCCTCATGTTAACCAGAGGCTGGGGACAGTACCCTTTCAACAGACAGGAGGCACAGGAGGAAGAATATATAATATTGAAAAACAAAACCCAAACCAAACAAGACCAAATAACCCAATAACAACAATAACTCTGTTCCCTCCCCAATGCAAGACCTCTTAGAGACCCAAAGAAGTTGAATTTGAGGAACAGGAACAAAACACTCTGCAATTATGTTTGTACTTGATAGCGCTTAGCATTCCAGTCTTGGTGGTGAGAAATGGTTGCAGAATTGGTTAAGTTATCAATGCCCTGAGGAGCACTGCCTGCAAAATTCCAGGAGGAAGAACAGACTGGAAAAGAATTGAGGGCTTAGGATGGAAGTGGAGTGGAAGAATTCCTGAAGTGAATGTACAAAGCACAGCTCAGAGATGGGGAAGGAGGTGAAAGCACAAGAGGAAATCTGAAGTTACAGAGGTTGATGAGAAGAAAACAGGAGGCTCAGTGGGGAGAGGCGAGGAAATGGAACACAGACAAGAAACACTTCTTCTGGCAGGGAAGAAAAGCAGAGGTGCTCAAGCTAGTAGAGACAGAAAGGATAAAAGCACATCAGAGGGAGAGGGAACATGATTTTCTCATGAGATAAAACTGACCATTATATTTAGTGAGATTTTAGGTAAAAATCAAAATCACATAATATTCTGAGTTGGAAGAGGCTCATACAGGGATTGAACCCAGGGCTCAGGTGCTACACAAGTACATCTGTAGTTGCTGCTGCAGGTGCAGTGCAGTTCAAGGCACCAGGCAGCTGAGCCACCGGAACTCTTAACTGCAGCAGGTAGGAGAACAGAAAACTCCTACTGAGGAAACTGAGCGTGGTGAAGGATGCAGGAGCAAAGGATGCGTCTGGCATCCTTCCTGCCAGTTTGCTTCTTACTCTGGGAAAACAGCAAAGTCAGGGTCTGAAGAAAGGGAAAAACCAATTCCTAGCAAACATGTGCATCAAGAGGAGCCTGGATACAGCTATATCCTACTCTAACCATGCACAAGCTCCAGGAACTTTCTGCTGCACAGTACCAAAGCGGGCTAACACGGATGAGGAGAAAGCACCTGCTCTGTGCACCACCTTGGAGCAGAACCCCTACAGAGGTACCCTTGGCAGCGCATCTCACCGAGCAGCGCACGACTGCCAGTGTCGCACACCAGCCCGGCCCTGGGGACGCTCCCCGTGCCGAGGCGTGTCCGGGGCGTGTCCGCGGGGCCTGGGCGGGGCACGGGCGGCGGCGCCGGCGGGAGCGGGCGGAGGGGCTGCGGCTGCGGGAGCGCGCCCGGGCCCCGGCCCGGCATCGCCTGTTGCTGCGCCGCTCCTCGCTGGTAACTATCCCCTGTAATCGTGGTTCTGCATGGAGCAGGTGGTGATGGTGGTCCTTGTTGTTACTATTTTTATCGTTATTATTGCTGCTATTATTATTATATTTATGTCCCCTTCGGTGCTCACGAGGAAAAGATTAAAATTAAAGTTGCTGTGACGCGGACTCCTCCGGGAGCAGTTACCGCTCTCTTGGGGGGAGCGGCGGGCGGGGGGGCGCGGTGGGAACCGGGGAGCGGTGCGGGAGTCCCGGGATAACCCTGTCTGCTGCGGGGAGCGGTGCGGGATGCCGGGATAACCCTGCGGCGAGCGGTGCGGGATGCCGGGATGGCCCTGTCTGCTGCGGGAAGCGGTGCCCGCACTGATGACCCTGCCGGCTGCGGGGAGCGGTGCGGGAGTCCCGGGATGACCCTGCCGGCTGCGGAGAGCGGTGCGGGATGCCGGGATGGGCCTGCGGGGAGCGGTGCGGGATGCCGGGATAACCGTGCGGGGAGCGGTGCGGGATGCCGGGATGGCCCTGCCATCTGCGGGGAGGGTGCGGGCAGCAGGTGTAGAGCTGGTGCTGCTTCGTGGGAACCAGGTCGAGCTGAGCCAAACCTTTTCAAATAATCTCGGCTATATAATTACTTTGAGAAATAGGCCCGGCGCCGCAGTCCTGATTCAAGCGAGTCCCTTCTGATAGAAATTTTAGCTGGGTACAAAGTCTTTTGAGAATGAGTGACAAATGTGGGATAGGGCAAAGAGAGAGGGCAGGGGTGAGGGTGGGATGCTGAAATGGAGGCAGTTTTAGCACCTCTGATAACTGAAAATATTCTCTTAGGGACTGCTGGGTAGTCTGCATCTGTGTTCTGTGAACGCTGACCACCCACTTCAGTTTTCTCTCTCAAAGAATGCTTGGCTCATACATTTAATCTTAGTATTTCTTTTTTAAATTCACTTGTGTCCACAGGGTCCCACTAAAGACAACTCCTTTATAGCTGTAATAGTTTTGAAAATTTCTGAAGGGCACTTGCTGTGCCTTGCTATGGAGATGAAGAAGCTGGTTTGCATGTTGCAGATGACTCTGCTGTTTGTCTCCTGCCTGCAAGGTTAGCGTTTCCCTACCAGGCTGGCAGCAATCAATTTCCCTCTTTCCTCTGTTTCTCTCCTTCCTTTGCACATATTCCACTGCATAAAGTGAGTGGAATAGGCTGAGGGGAAAATTTGGATGTCTTTCCTCCAAAGCAGCTGCGTAAATGAAATTAAAGGCATGGCTGCAACATGCATAATAGGTACCAGAGAGGAATTATTTAATACACCAAAGCATTTACATTTTTCTTTATGTAATTGTCATTCCAGGATCAATACAGTGCCCGAGTGATTTATTTCATCATTGGCTTTTGTGCTTAGCGGTGCGAGATGGAAAGGAAAACGTCACCACAAACAAATCCAGCCCATTATCTGTGTGCCATGTGGAACCAGGGGCTCTCCCCTGCTGGGCTGTGAGCCCTTTTGGGCAGGAGTAGCAGTGCTTGTGTCTGCACCATGGAGCTGCCCTCCCCTGTGTGGTGCTTGAGGCTGGGGTGACACCTCACATGTCACCACCCTGACACCCCTGTCTGTGAGGAGAAACAGGAGCATTCATTCTGCCTTGGGGTGAGCATCCACACCTGGGAGCCCAGCCCTGAGTGTGCTGGTCAGATGTAGGTACATGCACTGAAAATAGCAGCCTCAGGAAGGCCAGGAGGATACCCAAAGGGTGCCAGAGTTCTCCTAATGAAACATTTCGCATGTGTTCCTGCCATTGATAGCCAAATACTGGGTTGCAGACTTCCCTTGCGGGGAAATGTAGAATTGAATACAGGAGAGTGACTTAGGCTTCCCTCCCTGAGGAATTTTTGCATCCTGTATTTTACAAGGAGGATGAAGTTTTGCTCTTATATGAATTTCTGGCCAAACATTTTCAGGCTGCTGTGGGATAGTTTTATTTCTCCTTTCAGATGAGAAGAATAAGGTGGCCTTTGTGTCTGCAGGATCAAAGCCTGTCTTTTTTTGTTTCAGCATAAAAGACAATTACAAGAGCTATGCTTAAACCATCATCTCACTCAAAGGCTTGTGTGAGTTTTCTGTGGTGGGAAAGGAGCCCTTTTCCACTTTCTCTTGCAGAGCCTTCCCACAGTGATGGCAGGGGCCATGACAGCAGGTGGATGATGGCACTGCCATCTCAGCAGGAGTCTGGTGTGACAGGACACATGGGAGGGTCTGTGGCCTGGCCCCCAGCAGTCTCTGCCATTGATCTCCACTGGAGCTCTGTCTTGGGTGACTGGTGGGAAGCTGCTGCTGCCATCAGCTGCTTCCAAAGTATTCCTGTAACAATTGGTGAGATGTAGTAACTGGAATGAGAAGGTCAGCAGTAGCAGCAGTCCAGCAGTGGAGTTTGCTGTACACCTTATTCCTGAGTTAGACAACAAGAGGAAACTCAGATGAGACTTCCTTCACCACACTACTGTGGCATGCAGGGTTTCCTGGCCATTAATGCTTTCTCCCTCACAGCCCATCTCCATCTCCATGACGGACCTGCAATTCCTGAATTTTCCCGTGTGCAATGCACACTTCAGGTAGCCCTTGATAAAAAAATAAGCCCTCAGAAAACGCTTGTCCTCTGATCATACATTCAAATTCAGAGAAAGAAGCAGTGACAAGTAACATGGACAGGGTTTTGTGGGAGCACATGTTTGGAGATCAAAGGGAGAAACTCAGAGCAAAATGTCTTTTGTTTCTTCACAGGTACATGTGTAACCTGTACTACTACTAAATAATCAGATTCATTTATTTATTTATTTATTTATTTGATAAACAGCAGGTTTTTCTCAGGAAAATACAAGAATTCATCCAAAACTGTAGTCTCTTCCTCATTATTAGAGAATCTACGTTTCAGTTTTGAGGGGATGGATGAAATAAGTACCAATTGTAACAGTGTGGGTTACCAAAATGGAATGAATTTCCCCCAGAAGCTAGGACCATGCTGTTGGTCTTCCAGTTGACCTTTAGCATTTGCAACATAGGGAGCACTTGACCGGAAGATTCACAAATAGGTAACAGCATTACAAGTTGGACTCAAAGGATGGATTGCTAAATTGATCATGGACTCTGCAAAGAAAATATTCTTCTTTTCTCTCAGCATTTTGCTTTTATCAGGCTCTCCCTGTACTGCTGTAGGCAGAGCCCCTGTCCCAGCCAAGATTCCTGATGTTGGTCCCACTGCATGCAGACCTTGAAGCCTGAGTGGAATGTACACATCTTCAGCCTTTCTCTTTTCCTTTCTCCCTTGCCTTGCAACCTGTGACTGAGTATTTGCAGTGCATTTATTTCCTTCTCACTTACAAGAAGACCTCTAGTCTATTTAGTTCTTATGGGAAGAAAGTAGCCCACTTAATCAGCATTTTAAATAAACCCCAATTTGTATTTTATTCTGCTTTAGTCATATTTAATCAGTTTCTATTGTGAACATCCTTATACTTTTTTCCCCCTGGGTTTTACTCTGAATCAATATTTAACGTATTTGCCTAGTTTAAAATTGATGTCTCTTAGTTGGTTTTCATTATTGAACCTTCAATATTTACTCTTCCTTTCCTGTTGTGACATTTTAGCACTAGGGGTCCTTTATTAGATTGTGACTGTATGCCCTTGACTACTGCTGTTTCAGAAAGCCACTGAGGTTGTTTGCAGGGCTTTTTCTTTAAAGAAAGTCTCAGAAGAAGGTCAACACATCCCATTTTGCTCTTGCAAGCCCTTTCCTGCAGAAAGTGGACCATTTTAACTGGGAACACTCATAGGAATGAGCTAAGTAAGCATGCATTTACATCAGAAAAGTTTCCTTCCTCGTAGCATTGAATTTTAATGTGACTCACTGCGTATGAGGTTTGGGTAGATGAACTCCAAAGTTTCCATCCCACCTACATATACACAGTCTTTTCTTCTCAGCATATTTAAATTGTACCACAAGATGGAAAAGTATGGTTAAAACTCAAGTGTCAAAATATTTGGGGAGAATTATGTGGCAGCACATTTAACATTTACATCACATTTTAATCAGCAAGTCCAAAAGCTTTTGGAAAAGGAGGTCACTGTCATTCTGGAATTGATTTTGCCAAAGATAAAGCACTATAAATGCAGTGGTAAAAATATTTGTTTCCAAGACCTGAGTACTTTACAAAATGTGTTTGTTCCTCTAGACAGAAATAGCCATATTTTTATAATAGTGGAATTTCTTTCCTCATTATAGTTCCTGTCACCATGCTGTTGTGTTGCCTAACCTTGAAATGAAAGCAGTTTTGTTAACTTTTTACAAATGCTCGTTGCCTTGTTGGGATTGAATTGCCTATCCCTCTCAGGGCAGATAAAAAACCCCAAAAAGTTTCATTTTCTTGTGTGTAGTAGTAAAAGGAAGCCAGTGTGCTGGGTAAAAGAGGAATTGAGCAGGAAAAAAAACTGAAAAAGAAGCCAGTTACTGCCTTTGCCTTTTTTTTTTGGTTTTGTTTTAATAGTTTATATGGTCATCATTTTAGATAGCAAGGAAACAAAACCCAGGGTCTGCTCTTAAGCAGAAGTTTCAAGTTGAATCACTGAAAACATACCTTAAAATAGTATCTTATGAGCAACTTCTGTGTTTCATGATTTTGTGAAGAAACATGAGAACATTCTCTGTTTCTTATATAGAAAAGGTCCTGAATGATTGACTTTAGGAAGTTGTCAATGTAAATTTTCTCTTGCAAATTGGAAGAACTCCAAAGATGAGATTTCAATGTATATCACAGACAAATTCTTCTTTGCATTTACAAAAAATGAAACAATTTATGTTGTACGTCAAAATCTCTCAATAAACTAAACATCTTTTACCCAACTTTTAAATTCAGAAGCATCTGTATTAAGCATCAGCAAACTCTTCTAGCATTTTTGCCCCGTTGTTTTCTATACAGTCCTTGTTTGCGTGACATTTTGTAAAGGGATGATTTGATGATTTTTTTCTCTCCTTGCCCTCCCCATACGTGTGCTGTCTTTTTGTACAGGTGGGTGTCATGAGTTCACAATTCCATTTCTTCACCTTTATCCACCTTTATCCAGGTCAAAGATTTCAAAGGAGAACTTAGATTTCAGATTACCTGGTTTAAGACATCCAGGCATTCTAGAATCTCAGTTCAGCCACCTTAGAAAAAACAGCAAAGGAGCACAGCATAAGTGGAAATAGCCTGGATTGCATTTTGCAGTCACAGTGAGGTCATTTGTTAGTGACTAGGTCAGCTTGGCTCTAATGAGCAAAGTCAGAACTGTGATTAACACAGGAAGTGCGAGCAGGGACATGCAATGAGCAGCAGCATCAGTTCATTTTTTTTACCCTAACAATTAAAATGAAGCAGTTTATGTGTTTTTTAAAAAAAAAAACAAAAGAACTAGTTTCCTCTAATAGCTCTTAACTTGGACCCAGCTCATCAGGAGGAGTCCTCACTGAGTGCTCTGCTGTGAGGTTAGGCAGAAAAACTCCTGGCTCCTCTTGCCACAAAGAGCAAGAATCAGAGTAAGGCGTCCCACTCAGCAGGTACCCAAAGCCAAATGCCTTGTCCAGGTGTCTGGTGGGGTTGTCCCTCCAAAGAAGCCATCTCTGACTGTGGGAACAGGCTCCCCTGTACCTGTGGGGGTGGGGCGGATACCTGAGGTGCCATCAATTGATAATCCTGGGGGATCTGCTGCCTAGGAAGTGTTGTAGTAATAACATGGAATCACATGGACAGATGATGCCAGGGGGAAATGAGGCAGAAAAAGAACCACCATGCTGCTCCCTTCCTGATGAGGAGAGGTTGATGCCCACTGAAGGTTTCCCATGCTCCTGAAATAATGTGTCTCATAACCATCATCAACCTTTAAAAAGCTTTTATTTTTAAAAAGAAACTGTCTTTGAATGTGTGTGTCAGTAGGAAGCCTGGGCTTTGGGTTGTATTGACGTGTCAGTATGCACAGGGCGTTTGGGACAAATAATTTAAAAATTCCTGCAAGAGAAAAATACTATTTTGCACAGTTTGCTTCTTGATAATGGTAAGTGCTTTACACAATGAGGCAGTTATCAGTTTCTTTATTCTTATATTGCAAACACAGTTCTTACATTGCCTGTTTGCCTCAGAGAGATTGCTAGGTCATAACAGAGATACCAAAGGAGAGATACTTCCCAGAAAATGAGGAGGAGATTTATAGTCAATTAGAGAGAGAAAATGTCCTTACCAGAGATCCCTTAGACCTACCTTCAGTCTCCTGTAAGTTACAGGAAAGATGACACTTTTTACTTCTGGTTTCTACTAGCAGAAGGAATCAAAATATTTGTTAATATGAATCACACTTTTTAAAACAAATAGCATCCTTCTCCTTCCTTCTTTTCCTTTTGGGCATTCATTCAGTTAAAAAGGCAGTGCAGTCTTAATATTGTGATATACCAATGAGCCCCAGTAATTTTGTGCGAATGCTACACACTTAGGTGAGAAATCGACTTTTCAAGCAAATTCAAAAGCAGCCCTGAGATGAAGGCTGTCATTTTACACTGGTTGTCAGATAACCCTTGCTTGCTGAGAAGTTGTGAGTGCCCAAGTATTTGCCTGGGTATGCAGTTCTTAAATCCCAGTGTCCAGACTTTGTCAACATCCCCTTTCAGAATTAGGTGCCCAAGATAGACAAGCAGAAGGTCAGAAGAGGAACAACAACCAATAGTTAGAGTTAGGCCTCTATTATAAACAGTGAAAGGTCTCTTTTGGACAAATGTTTTAGAAATATGTCTCCTTTTTTTAAAAAAAAAAAAGTTATTACTTTTTTGAATGGTTTTGAATGGGAGAAGTAGAATGGATAAGTTGGCAGCAGCTCAGTTTAGTTAGCTTCTTTCACCAAACTCAGATTTTTCTCAGAATCTCAGAATCTCTGCACTACTGTGCCTTCATGGTTTACATGCACATATTTAATTGGGCCTTTGCAACCAATGGTAACCAGAAATCCTGGTAGCTGACCACCATGTATCTGCCTTGTATTTATCCTCTTATCCTTCCTCAGAGACTTTCTTGTGGTGGGATGTGTGGGCTCACTTGTATAGACAGAATCTATGCAGTGGCATTGTCCCAGAAATTTTAGACAGAATCATGGAAGAGTTTAGGTTGGAACAAACATTTAAACATCATCGAGTTCCTACCTCCCTGCCGTGGGTAGGGACACCTTCCACTAGACCAGGTTGCTCAAAGCCCCACCCAACCTGGCCTTGAAAACTTCCAGGAATGGGGCATCCACAGCTGCTCTGGGTGCCTTGTGCCAGGGCCACACCATTAATTACCCTCACAGTAAATAATCTCTTCCTAAGATCTACTCTAAACCCATCCTCTTTCATCTTAAAGCATGCCCTTGTGAAAATTTCTTCCCCAGCTGTCTTGTAAGCCCCTTTAAGTGCTGGGAGGCTGCTAGAAAGTCTCCCTGGAGCTTTCTCTTCTCCAGGCTGAACAACCCCAGTTCTTCATAGGAGAGGTGCTCCAGCCCTCTCATCTTCTGTGAGGCCCTCCTCTGGATTTGTTCCTGCAGGTTCATGTCCTAATGTAGGGGTCCCAGCTCCAGAGCTGAAGCAGCACAGGTAGGGGTCTCATAACAGTGGAGTAGAGGGAAAGTGTCACCTCCCTTGGTGCTTCTTTTGATGCAAACCACAAGCACACACCTTTCCTTAAATGCTAACTTATTTTGCAAGGGCAGGTAGGAAGACTTGAAAATATGTCCTTTGGTAAAAGCTGGGTTTGAGAATGCAGGTACCTGTGTGCTGGGAAGGGAGGCCATGAAGTGTGGAAACCCAGGGCACTGGGAATATTTCTCTGTCTGCTCTGGGGTGCCCTGACCCCCAGGGGAGCACTGATTTTAACCCTCATTCATAGAGGAAGTTTCCTAGATGTCAAGATAGACTAGAATCCACAAAAGTGTGATTGTAGAGAGTAGTGTAGGTGTACCATTTGGTGAGAAATTTAGGTTTTGGGATTTTTAGTATGTTGTGGATGGAAGAAAGATGGAGGGCACAGGGGGTCATCCTGGGTTTCTTCTTCATGCTTCTTC
>WBNQ01049632.1:0-48971 GCA_013401375.1 Spizella passerina | reverse complement strand
TTTGGGACAAATAATTTAAAAATTCCTGCAAGAGAAAAATACTATTTTGCACAGTTTGCTTCTTGATAATGGTAAGTGCTTTACACAATGAGGCAGTTATCAGTTTCTTTATTCTTATATTGCAAACACAGTTCTTACATTGCCTGTTTGCCTCAGAGAGATTGCTAGGTCATAACAGAGATACCAAAGGAGAGATACTTCCCAGAAAATGAGGAGGAGATTTATAGTCAATTAGAGAGAGAAAATGTCCTTACCAGAGATCCCTTAGACCTACCTTCAGTCTCCTGTAAGTTACAGGAAAGATGACACTTTTTACTTCTGGTTTCTACTAGCAGAAGGAATCAAAATATTTGTTAATATGAATCACACTTTTTAAAACAAATAGCATCCTTCTCCTTCCTTCTTTTCCTTTTGGGCATTCATTCAGTTAAAAAGGCAGTGCAGTCTTAATATTGTGATATACCAATGAGCCCCAGTAATTTTGTGCGAATGCTACACACTTAGGTGAGAAATCGACTTTTCAAGCAAATTCAAAAGCAGCCCTGAGATGAAGGCTGTCATTTTACACTGGTTGTCAGATAACCCTTGCTTGCTGAGAAGTTGTGAGTGCCCAAGTATTTGCCTGGGTATGCAGTTCTTAAATCCCAGTGTCCAGACTTTGTCAACATCCCCTTTCAGAATTAGGTGCCCAAGATAGACAAGCAGAAGGTCAGAAGAGGAACAACAACCAATAGTTAGAGTTAGGCCTCTATTATAAACAGTGAAAGGTCTCTTTTGGACAAATGTTTTAGAAATATGTCTCCTTTTTTTTTAAAAAAAAAAGTTATTACTTTTTTGAATGGTTTTGAATGGGAGAAGTAGAATGGATAAGTTGGCAGCAGCTCAGTTTAGTTAGCTTCTTTCACCAAACTCAGATTTTTCTCAGAATCTCAGAATCTCTGCACTACTGTGCCTTCATGGTTTACATGCACATATTTAATTGGGCCTTTGCAACCAATGGTAACCAGAAATCCTGGTAGCTGACCACCATGTATCTGCCTTGTATTTATCCTCTTATCCTTCCTCAGAGACTTTCTTGTGGTGGGATGTGTGGGCTCACTTGTATAGACAGAATCTATGCAGTGGCATTGTCCCAGAAATTTTAAGACAGAATCATGGAAGAGTTTAGGTTGGAACAAACATTTAAACATCATCGAGTTCCTACCTCCCTGCCGTGGGTAGGGACACCTTCCACTAGACCAGGTTGCTCAAAGCCCCACCCAACCTGGCCTTGAAAACTTCCAGGAATGGGGCATCCACAGCTGCTCTGGGTGCCTTGTGCCAGGGCCACACCATTAATTACCCTCACAGTAAATAATCTCTTCCTAAGATCTACTCTAAACCCATCCTCTTTCATCTTAAAGCATGCCCTTGTGAAAATTTCTTCCCCAGCTGTCTTGTAAGCCCCTTTAAGTGCTGGGAGGCTGCTAGAAAGTCTCCCTGGAGCTTTCTCTTCTCCAGGCTGAACAACCCCAGTTCTTCATAGGAGAGGTGCTCCAGTCCTCTCATCTTCTGTGAGGCCCTCCTCTGGATTTGTTCCTGCAGGTTCATGTCCTAATGTAGGGGTCCCAGCTCCAGAGCTGAAGCAGCACAGGTAGGGGTCTCATAACAGTGGAGTAGAGGGAAAGTGTCACCTCCCTTGGTGCTTCTTTTGATGCAAACCACAAGCACACACCTTTCCTTAAATGCTAACTTATTTTGCAAGGGCAGGTAGGAAGACTTGAAAATATGTCCTTTGGTAAAAGCTGGGTTTGAGAATGCAGGTACCTGTGTGCTGGGAAGGGAGGCCATGAAGTGTGGAAACCCAGGGCACTGGGAATATTTCTCTGTCTGCTCTGGGGTGCCCTGACCCCCAGGGGAGCACTGATTTTAACCCTCATTCATAGAGGAAGTTTCCTAGATGTCAAGATAGACTAGAATCCACAAAAGTGTGATTGTAGAGAGTAGTGTAGGTGTACCATTTGGTGAGAAATTTAGGTTTTGGGATTTTTAGTATGTTGTGGATGGAAGAAAGATGGAGGGCACAGGGGGTCATCCTGGGTTTCTTCTTCATGCTTCTTCCTTCTTCTTTATGGGTTTGGGTGGCATTTTGTAATTGGGCAGGAGAGTCTGCATTGCAGCACTTTGGGATCAGTTATTGGGTTACAAGGGAAAATAATCTAAATGTCAGTTCTTAATTGGATAGTTTAGTCTTAAAGGACCTTGTAACGAGATTGTTGGCCATTTTGTGCCTTCTTATGAAAAGCTGCTGAACTTATGGTTGTGAGACTGTTTTACTGATAAGAAATAATAAACACCTGAGTCCAAACATGAACTACCATCTCAAATGCCTTCAATCTAGACAAGAGAAGCTGATAATAAAGTTCTGATGCAAGGCTGGAGAGCAGCTAGTGCAGGGGATCTCAGTAAATGCACAATAATTTCTTTATCATTCATGAGTCTCCATCTCTTGCACTCACAGGAGGAAGACACCCTTGGGCATAGGGCAGCTGTAGCATCATGGTTCTCGTGCCTGCTGTTCCCACAGTGCTGTGTCCAGAAATTAACTTGGCAAAGGCATCCCTGGGCTTTAAGCAGAGAATGCCCACGGTGCTGGAATCCCACTGGGATATGGAAGTACACTTCCTTTTACAATCAAAAACAACAGCTCCTCAGCAATGGAGGAAACACAGTTTACAACACACAGCTGAGACTACTGTGGAAATGCAAACAAAACCTAGATCTAGTCTTTGCAAAGGCACCTGCAAACGCTCTTGTTTAAGTGGGATTTGCAAGCCAGAGTGTGCCCCGTGCAGCTGGGGATGCATTACAGGGTCAGTGTGCTGCTCAGGACCGTGGTGGGTCTCACTTCTCTGTGAAGGAGTCAGGAAGAGATGGGTGTGTGGGGATTGTCGCAAGCCATCAGAGACAGACCCCAGTTTTTCTTCCTCTTCCTGCTGCAACTGCAGGAACAGCTCACATGCACAGGAGAGAGAGGAACCAGGCAAATTGGTGGGATCTTCTTCAGTGTGAGATCTTTGGTGGCTCTGTTGTAGTTCAGTGTTTCTGTCCAGTGCTTCTGTCAGCTAAAATGGATGTTTCATTACACAGCTACTCAGTCATGTAATAGGTAATGCTGTGAAGAGCTGAAGAACATACCTAGTTAAACCTAAACCTTAGATACTTTCCAGAGTAATGCTTAGAAAAGGATTTAGAGTTCCTGTCCTGTCAGAAACTCATTGCTGCTCACAGAAAGCTCATAACTCACCCGGTAGCCAAGGACACCTTTAATGCCTGAAGGAGCATTAAAGAAGAAAAAGCAAGTTTAACCAGCAGGCAGACTGCTCCTGCCACTCTTGACACTGAACCAACCCTCTTTCCCTTGAGCTATTTGATGATTTGTGCTACTCTTTTATCTCAATTCACCCCTCCTGTGTGTCTGACCTTTAGCCCCGGCTAGCAAAGTGGACTGAAATAAAAAGTAAGGATGCTCCTTCCTTTTCTCCCACGCTTTGCAACTCTCTGAATGATGGCAGAGCCAACCATTCTTCTGTCTGTTTGTTATGTCTGGTTTCTCTTACCTTCTTCTGTCTGTCATCTGGCAGAGTGCAAGACCTTTGGGAAATCCATCTTTCTTCTCTGTCTTCCTTCAGTTCCTGGAACCACAGTGCCTGGAGTCTCCAGGATTTTTTGTAAAAATCTGCTATAGGAAAAGAGAAGACAGAAAGATGTGAAGGAAAAAGTGAGCACCCAGGAGCATTCTGGAAAAAATTCTCAGCTGCATTACACATTCCTCCATGCTTGATGTGCCAGGGAGAATGGCCAGCACTTCACCATGGCTGAGGCCATTTTCACCCTCAAGCAGCAATGTGGCTTCCTGTGCCTGGTCCCAGGTTTTGGGGTGGACTCCTCAGCCAGTCTGTGCATATTGTCCATGGCAGGGCTTGCTAGGTGCTTCAGTGGGAACGTGGCCAGCAGAATGGGACTGGGGCAATCCCAGCCCCAGGCTCCCTGCATGCCCATGTCCTGTCCTTGGCACAGCTCCAGCTGCCTGGCCAGGGGCAGGGATGGTGGTCATGCCTCAGTTGGCCTTACAGGCCAGTTGTCCCCATACAGGTGACAAACTACAGGTCACCCTGGCCAGTGGTATCATCTGCAGAGATTTCCTTCATCTTCAGTGTGTTCAGGGGTCTGAATCTCTGCTGTTTGGGAACAGCTGAGCTCAGAGTTGATGGAGTTTGCCATTCATTGCATGAGGCACAGATAAATATCCAGGAAGGGGCTAAACAGATCTGCCTGAGTTCATCTCCAAAGCCATACTGCTCACTCGCTCAGCTGTACAATGAGGAATGGAAACTGGGCAGCAAAGCCAAGTGGGGGCAGTGACACTGGCCCTTTTGGGGTTTTGGTTTAGGAGATCGGTTGTGTGCACCTGTACCCTTCTGGTCAGTGAGTGCCTGGGACAGTGGACTTCACAGATGGCTTGGGGGTGGCCTGCAGAGATGCCATGGTCTGGGCATTTATTTAGTGGGATGCAGAGATAGATTGGGCCAAACACTCGCTCCTTGTGACTTGCTTCTTGAGTTGTTTATACAGGGGATTTTGGGGCAGCTGTCTGGAACAGTTTGGGGTTTTTTCCATGCTTTGTGACAGCAAAGAGGGGGAAAGTGACCGCTGTGTGTATCACTTGGATAGCACAGGGCTTTTCTCCTGGAAGGCCTTGGTTTCTAAGTTTCTGACACCACACACACACACACACACACACAAAGATCAATACAGTTGTGGAGTTTTTGTTTGCTACTGAATTGTTTAACATTTCAGTTTCCCCTGTGCCTCTTGAACGCTTTGTCAAAAGAGCAGTTAATGCTTGTTTCAAGTTTGTCTTTTAGATAACACTTCAGCTAAACTTTTGTTTGTTTTTCAACAACAGCCCTTTAAGGGCTCTTTTGAGTCTTCTGACATTTGAAAACACACCTGATGTCTTTGCCTCACTAGCTTTCAGTGTGCATTGGCCACAGCAGCACAGAAAATGGAGCAGCTAAGTGAGGATGCAGAAACAAGGAACTCCTCTGTTTGTTTGTGGATTTGCTCTGGATGCTCTGCCTAGGCAGCTCCTGGATGATCCCCACAGGGAGCAGCACAAGCAGCATCTCTGGGATCAAACTCATGCACCTGACACGTGTCTGACACCTCACTGGGGTACTTGGTTTCGAGTGGTGGATCTCCCATCTCACTGTGGTCCCTCAAAAATCTTTCACTTCTGCAGAAAGCAAAATTAAAGCCTAGTCTTCTCTGTTGTAACATGTGACTTCTTGTAGGATTTTGTAGGGGGATAGAATATAGGAAAGTAAAGATAGTTTACAAAGTAATCTTACCCCTAAGGAGTTGCAGCTGGGCCAATCACCAAGGGTTAGGAGCAGGCCTGACTTTAACAGGCCGCAAGTAAACGAAGCACTCGGTAAACCAAGCACTGTCAAGTCCACAATTAAACTATGTCCCTGAGTGCCACATCTACACATCTTTTAAATACCTCCAGGGATGGAGAGTCAACCACTTCCTTAGGCAACCTGTTCCTCCCTAGGGAATAAATTTTTCCTAATACCAAAATAAACCACTCCTGGCAAAACTGGAGGCCATTACTCTTGTCCTGTCACTTGTTACGTGGGAGAAGAGACTGATCCCAGCATGGCTACAGTCTCCTTTCAGCTAGTTGTCGACATATCCCTCCTGTGTTTGATTTCCATGTGATATGTGATGCCTCCACCAGAGAAAAGCTTCTTTTTTTTTTTTGCAAAAAATGCAATCTTTTTTCTTTTTTTGTCTTCCTGCAGCTTCAGTAGATGCAGGGCATGTTCCTTCTGAGCAAAAGGCTGACACCCAGCACAGGGTATGGACAAGTGCTGGCTTTCACCCTTCACCTGCAGGAGGATGGCAGGTGCCTCTGATGCAGCTCCAGAAGCAGGACTGGCTCTGCAAACACAACCATGGCAAGGCTGGAAACAAAACCCCTTCGATTTGGCAGTGCAGGGGGAAATATTTTTTTTGCATGTGCTGTAGAAACCCAGCAAGTTCCTTCTGTGTTATGCAAAATTTCCCCTCCTGACAGGGAACTAATAATTGCTTGTGTTTCTGGGCAGCCGTTCCAGGGCAAAACGGGCCCCAGGCTTGCGTGTGAGAGCTGCAAACAAGAAATGGAGATTCTGAGCACAGTTACAAATTTTATGAGGAATGCTAGCTTTAAAGCTTGAGAGCAAGCAAGTAGAAACTGCCAGGGTAGGAATGAGGAAATGACCAGAGGTAGATGGAAAAGCAGGGGAAAAAAAGAGAAAATGTGCAAAGGAAAAATGAGATAATAAAGGGAAACATGCCAAAGAAAGAGGAAGATGTGCAAGAATATAGCTTTTAAAAAAGCTGAGAAGAAAACTAAGGTAAACACAGAGCAGACAGACTAGGATGTAAAATTTCTAATATTTAAAATCCTATAAAGTCAGAACAATGTTAGAGTGTTCAAGGAGACACATATGCAGGTGAACCCATGTGCACATGACATTTTGTTCAGTCTTACAGGTATCTGTGTGCAAATTTTCATCTGGATCCAAAGGAAATGGAATTATTCTTTTCTTGGCAAAAAGCTGCCTGCTGTTCAGGAGAACAGTGTAATTTATAATAGTGGGGTTTTTTTTTCTCCTGCCATGGTTTGCAGCAGAAGACAGGTACTTGAAATTCTGGCAGTGGGCTGGCAGGGCCTGAGTTTGCAGCAGAGCAGCTTTGTCTTGGCTGTGACAGCCACCCTGTGCAGGACAGGGGCCCTGGGAAAGCCCATTCTGCTGCTGTGTCAAAGCTGACGGTGGTTCACTCTCCAGAAACTGAGTGAGATTGAGGCTGAAAGTACATGAGAAGGTTGGTTAACCATGAGTCAGCTTCTGCCAAATCAGATTGTCAAAAATCATTACTTTGCTTCCTCACAGTTTAGCAAAATTAACTGGCATAACAAGAGTAATTAAAAATAAAAAAAAAATTGTCCCATCTGTTTCTCATGCTTTTTTACTCCTGTAAGCCTCTGGCCAGCTCATCCACCAAAGTCACATTTTCAGGTATTTCCTTCCATCACAAAGTCAAATTATTTCCTGAAAGAGACCGAGGAAGACTAGGAAACACATTGGACTGAGTTAGGCTCTAACCAACACACTGGTTTTCTTTTGTAGCACTACCAAAACAGGACAGACAGTATTGTTTCAGCAGCCTCCATGAATGACACTTCTAGACCCATCTCCATCTGGGAATGGGTATCTCAGCTGGAAGAGTCACTCCAGTCTCTGCTGGAAATGTGGGACTTGCAGCTTTCCTGGGAGAGCCTTGGAGGTGTGCCCTTCTCCCACTGCATCCAAACCTGGCAGCTGACAGTGGCCAGGCTTCTCCAACCTCTTCTTGTCACTCTCTCACCAAGTAAAACCTAAGATTAGCTCATGCACTGTTATTAATATTTCACTACTACTCCCCTTTGCAGCAAATGGATGGTTTTGATCAATAATTCATGGCTGGGCGTAGCCTATTACACTTGAAGTGGGGTGTATGCTTTCCTGTTATTTATTTATCATTGCTTTTATTTTACAGGGTGTTTTTTCCCCTGCTATTTCATTTTTCACTTACTTAAATGCCTCTCCTTCAAAGTTCAGACTGCTTGCAGGAAATTAATCTTGTGCCTCATGACTTTTAAGTAAGACTAAGTTCTCTGCAAGGGCCCGAGACTGAGCCACAAGGAAAACTTTCAGACCCACTCAGCCACTTCAGTGCCAAAGATCTCTTTCAAACAAATGACTTGGGGAATTTGGTAACAAATCCAACTGCTCAAAGCTCATCCCTGGCCTCAAGAGCTGCCTGCTTTTTGATATTTGGGATATTTGGCTACTTCTGCTGAGGGAACAACCTGCTCCAAGACCAGCAATCAGGTGTTGCCCTGTCCCCTCCTTTGCCACTGGGGGCTGTTCTATTGGAACCCTCCTGAGCATGGGTTTTGGGGAGTGTAAATCCTCCTGGGCTGGAAGGTTGTAGGTTGTATCCCCTAGATACAAGTGGCCTTCTCCTTTGTGAAAATAGTCTACTCATATCTTATTTTATTTTTGTGGCTCATCTTGATTCACAAATAAGCCAGATTGTAGTGAAACTGAAATAAAGATTTCCTTAGAAGATTCTAAGACGGATTACTGAGTAAAGAGCTTGGAAATTGAAAGCTGCACAAGCATGGGAAGTCATAAACCAGTCTCCTGGCCATTATCCTCCTGGTCATTCCTGTACCCAGGTCCAGGGGAAAGGGTGAGGTTTGGAGAGCTGCTGATCTGAGAATTACCCTACCAAAATCATGCTTTTCAGTATGACTGAACTTCTTTCTACATTCCTCTTTCTCCTCTGGCAGGGGTAGATCCACCCACTCCTTCCTGCCTGGACAGATTTAGACAAAGAATGAGAAGCTCTTGTTGCACCAGGAGATATTTCATGATATCATGATTCCACCCCCAACAGACCCCAGTATCCATGTTGGGACAAATTCAATGGGATCACCCAGCATTGCTTTGCATTCTCAGGGCTTTTTCTGGCATATATAATGCAGGAAGAACACAGTGTAAAAGGTCTGAGTTTCACATGCATTCTGCAAAGCCCTATCTGTAGTATTCTCTCTCCTGCAGAGATCACAGGTGGCATTTCAGGGTACACTGCTAACACAGATCCAGCAGTGGGTCAGATTACCAGCTGGCACCTGAGCACATGCCATCAGAGTAATGACTCCTGCTTCACAAAGACTCATTTACCTTTCAACAGCTTTGAGGTTCTCAGGGTCCACATTCAGAGGCAGTTCAGTGCCTAAATCACCGGTGGTTACAGGAAGTGTCACCGACTTTCATAGAAACAAGGACAGAGTCACACAATAAAGGTGCAACTCAGCATCAAGCTGCAGTGGGAATTAGATCAGGTCCTCTGTACTTATATATGAGCAAGATATTATTTGTTACAAGGAGATAATTTTAAAATAATTTCCATTATTTTCATTTGCGCTAGTTTTTCATGGACGAGAATGTTCCTCTCAAAGGGTTAATTTAAAATTGTGCTGGCATTTAGTCAGACACTTTGCAAGGTCCACAAGAAGCTTTCATTCAGCTTGGAAGATCTGTGCTGCAGTCCCCACTCTGCTCCCTACCACACTCTTCCCACCCCAGAGCGTGGCCTACAACCTGTGACCAAATTAGCTGGGCCGAGGAAGAAGTGGTGTTGTATCAAGTGGGATTTTGCAAAGTAATGGCTTTTGGAGAAAGGCATTTCCTGAAGCAGAAGTGGCCTGCAGGAAGACAAAGTTCTTGGGAGATTGCAGTGGGCAGTTCACAATGAGAGCACCAAGAGGGGGATGTGCCAGGAAAGGCCCGGCCAGGGATACAGTGCCCTAGTGCCCATAAGGAAACGACTGACCTATGGCAGAGCCCAGCTCCCTCCTCAGCTGGGCATCCCTGCAAACCCCTTCTGGCTGCCAGAACACAGCACTGCCAAAGCCGCTGGACCTCTTCTTAGGCAGATGCCCCAGATCCTTCAAATATAATTCCCATTCTTTGGTGGAAGTGGGATTACTGGTTCCTGCCTGCTTTTTGGGTTGTCACTTACTTTGCCAGGAAATATCCAAGCCTTGTGGCAGGAGAGCACAGGCAGTTTCTTGTAGTGGGATAGAATATAGGAAAGTAAAGACAGTGTAGAAAGTAATCTTACCCCTAAGGAGTTGCAGCTGGGCCAGTCGCCAAGGGTTAGGAACAGGCCTGACTTTAACAGGCCTCAGCTGTGACCAATGAGAAGAAGAGTGCTATAAAAGAGAGGGGTGGCTGGGTGAGAAGGGCACTGGAGTCAGTTAACTGCTTTGTGAAGAAGGAAGAGTCAGTGCTCTGAGGAGATGACCATGAGAAACACCAAGAGAGTATGAAGCTTTTGTGATAAGGAGATAAGAGTATGGAACCCCTGTGATAAGATGGCAACAGTTTCTGCCCTTCCCAAGGCAGCTGGCGTGAAGGGGAGGGAGGTGAGAGCCCTTTGGCAGGCGAGGAGGCTGAAGTGAAAGTGCTCTGTGACTCACAGCTGTGGCCCTGGCTCAGGGGTGGAAGCAAGGAACAGGTAACTCATGGAAGGCTTTGGAGCCTGTGGTAACACAGTCTGGCTGATCTGCAGCCAGATCAGGGTGACTGCATTACACAGACAGCAGGATGGGAGTGTCAGCACTGCCAAGAGTACTTAGAAAGAAAGGCCCTTCAGGCACAGGCACAGTAAGGGGCAAGACTTGTGAAGTGGTGTAGTGGTGACAAGAGCAGGGAAAAGATTGGTTTTGACCTTTTCAGCAGTGTCTCAGGGGCATGGTCTGTTAACAACTGTTGTCCTCCCTCTGCAAGTGATTGAACACAGTGCATGCTAATTTATGGTACTTAATTTATAGACAATAATCTTTGGTATTTCCTAATGTCTTTTCCTGTAATTGGAGGACCACCTCTCCTTTACTTTTTTTTACCTTTCATGCACATAAATCTCAAAGCAGTTGCCTTGATATTTTGGCCTGAAGACTGAAGCTGTAGGTCAAGTGTATTGTTTTTCTGAGGTGGGACAGTAATGGACATTTAACTCAGTCCCACAGCACAGCCTGTCCTAACACCAGCTGGCCTGTTCCTAGCCATAAGCATACTTTGTGGCAAAATGCAAGCTATTTATATTGTCGAGTTACAATTCAACACCCTTCTAGGAAACCAGGACCATAGTAATATCATGCCCTGTGTAAGAAATTACTTTAGAGATATCATTCTCATGGAATCCTACATTGTCAACAACAACACATCATGGAATCCTACATTGTCAGCAACAACACAAAGGTCCACACATAGGTACAAGTTAACCAGGTACAGGTAGGAGATAACTATTGTGCGGTCCCACTGAAATGTGTTTCAGTGCTGCCCAGTAAAATTGCTATTTGTGTGACACTTCAATGATGCACAGGGCAGGGTGTAAATACTGTGTTATGACAGGACTTCAGCTGGGGTTGTATCTAAATTTTAATAATAAAAGGTTTTATAATATTTGGTGAGACAGCATTGGCTATACAGGGACAATCCAGCAGGTCTTGAAATGGGGCAGAAAAATGGATTCATGATCCACATGTCATATATGTATTTTGTTTATGACTGCCTCATAAATCCATCATACTTTAAATCTCAGCCTTGCTCTCCTTGTATTTCCAAGCTTGTTTGAACACTTCTTTAACACAGCTGGTGCCTATGGGATGTGCTGGTATTGAATCAGTGCTGAGGACACAGTGTTGAGCTCAGTCTAGGTGATGTGAATATAAAATACCACACAGCATGGTGGAAACTCTGAGTTGCTCCCCTGCCTTCTGCATAAGCTGTAACAACTCAAGAGAGGGTGCTAAGAGTGTTAAGCAAATATATCTGATAAGGAAATACCCACCCCAGTTTTCCTGTGTGAGTAGGATGTTAGATTTAGAGCACACATCCCTTTGGTGCCTTCTTCCTTATCTCAGAAAAGACATTGCAGCATTTAATGGGATATCATGGAGACCAACAAAAGTAATTTAGGATTTGGAAAAGGTCTGTAAGAAAAAAGCTGGGACAAGCCATCAGGCTCATGCAAAATATCGTGGAAAACAAAGAGGAGCTGTGGCATACCTTANACTAACTATCCTAGAGGTAGCAGTAGCAATAATCCAAGCCTACGTCTTCGTACTTCTACTAAGCCTCTACCTACAAGAAAATATCTAAATCCCAATGGCTCTCATATCTCTCTTCTATCTCATAGTCGACCACAGCCCCTGAACCATCCAAGTCGCAGCCTTGCTCTCCTTGTATTTCCAAGCTTGTTTGAACTTCTTTAACTTAGCTGGTGCCTATGGGATGTGCTGGTATTGAATCAGTGCTGAGGACACAGTGTTGAGCTCAGTCTAGGTGATGTGAATATAAAATACCACACAGCATGGTGGAAACTCTGAGTTGCTCCCCTGCCTTCTGCATAAGCTGTAACAACTCAAGAGAGGGTGCTAAGAGTGTTAAGCAAATATATCTGATAAGGAAATACCCACCCCAGTTTTCCTGTGTGAGTAGGATGTTAGATTTAGAGCACACATCCCTTTGGTGCCTTCTTCCTTATCTCAGAAAAGACATTGCAGCATTTAATGGGATATCATGGAGACCAACAAAAGTAATTTAGGATTTGGAAAAGGTCTGTAAGAAAAAAGCTGGGACAAGCCATCAGGCTCATGCAAAATATCGTGGAAAACAAAGAGGAGCTGTGGCATACCTTATCAAATAACCAAATACTATAGAGGAAGTATTTTTTCAGTAGAAGTGAGTAACCAAAAATGTCTGGAAAGTGTTTCAACGTACCTCTGAAGACCGCAAAAGTAAGCTGATTCAAGGATGGATCTTAATTTTGGAGATTTGTTCATGAAAGGGCTTCCTTGAACCTCTTTACAACAGCATGTAGCTCATGGGCCAGTGAATGACAGCTTTTTCATTAAGGACATACAGTTTGGTAATTGTTTTCACCTTCCTGTTTTCAGAGGTAAAAGAACAGAAGTTTTGAAAAATCTGAAGGATGATTCTTCAGCCTGTGGAAAGTGGCAAGAATCTTGCTGTTAAGGCAGAACATTTCTTAAAATCCCTGTGGGACTGATTATTAACTTTTCTCTCTTGATGTGTTTTTAGATCTAAGCCTTCTGCAATGCTGCATTGTTGGGGCTTGAAAGATGGTTTATATTTGCATCCATTGAGCACTTTTACATGTGACTCTCAATGCATTGGGAAACGTGTCCTTGAAATCTGTGTCAGTTGTGAGGTGGTGTGAGTAATGCTGTGTTCTTTCTTAGGCTTCCCTGTTCATTAAAGGGTTGGACAAACTGTAGGGAGATACTGGGATGGAGCACAACAGATCAGATGACAGGGGAGAGGGCTCAACTTGGGGAGAGGGCTCTCCTTTCTCAGCCTGGAGAGGAGAAGGCTCAGAGGGATCTTGGCGTCTACACCACCCTAATCAGAGCTCATAGAGAAGATGGAGCCAGCCTTTTGTAGGCGATGAACACTGATAATGAAGAGGTCACAAGCTGCATCAAAGGAAACTCCAAGCACTTGCATGGAAGAAGTTTTCGCAGGGAGGGCAGTCCAGCGTTGGCAGAGGTTGTGTGGCAATGCTGAGGAGTTTCCATGCCTGGTGACTGTGCCCCAGTCTGGTCTGGCAGCCAGCCCTGCCTGGTGAGTGAGGTTATTACTGTTGTTCTGTGCCTCAAGTGTAGCCACCCTTACCAGTGAAGAAAGGAAGCATTTTGACCGTGCCTGTATTCCCTGAACAGGAGTGGTACTAAGAGGAAACTCAAAGAGGAGTGGCCCTATTGGAGGAGAGCTGAGGTGAAGAGGTAGAGACCATAGACCAGAGACTTCGTTTCCTTATAAAGACAAAAATCTATTGCACGATGAGGTTTTGTCACCACTCACTTCCCTCTCTGGGCTCAGTTGTGGGCTTGCGTTCTTGGGCTTGCCTTGCTGCGCTGCAGAAAAGGAAGAGTTTCCTTGTCTGCAGTGACAGCTGCTTTGCAGTCCCTCCACCCTACAGGACGTTTGGTTTCTTTCAGAAGTTCTGCCCTTTCCGTTGGATTTGCAACTGCTGAGCTCTTCGTTGCTCTGACCCACTGCTTGAGCCCAGGAGGTAAGATCACAGCATCTGGTGGTTTTTTGGCAGGCTGCTCTCACTGAGCCCCAGCAGTTTAACTGCACAGGAAATTGTGGCTGCCATGAAAAAACAGCAGGTTCTATATTAGCATGAAGCATTTTCCAGTAGTCTTGTGCACAGCATTTCTACTGACCTTCAGGAAAGTGTTTGATAGATTTAATTTGGCAGAGTGGCTTTTGGCTGAGTAGAATGGTAGTCTTGGAGTTGGTATTGGCTTGGAAGGGCATTATAAAGTAAGAAGCCATTATTTAGATTGAAGACTGGATCCATGTAAGAAGGTAATTTTAATTTCAGTGATGAAAAACACTGATTCATAAGTATAATGTATTTTGGCTCGTAGTGCTTACAGTGTAATCTGCTGGCTGTTAGGACATTTATATCAGGTTTTTAGAAATGTAATTTTACTTTCCAGTGGATAAATAAAACTGATTCATATTAGAGCCTGATTGTAGTAGGAACTTCTGCTTTTAAAATAGTGAGATGGTGGAGGGGGTCCTAACATTATATTTGCCTTTTAAATCTTGACTGGTGAACCTGGTCAGGCTTGTCCCTTGCCTTCTTTGAGGTTTCAGCTCAGGCTCTGGATGAATTGAGAGTTGTGAATGTCTACAGATATTTTAGGTGGTACTGTTGTGAACAGGAGCCTCCAGGCTTAATTGTCCTCTCTGTAAGAGCAGTAGCCTTGCTGGTTTTGTCATATAGTGATTTCCTTGGCACATGGATTTGGTTTGAACACTGATCCAATGGAAATTTAGGTCTTTGTTATCACAACCAAAGTCTCAGACCAGGCTGGCTGACTGATCTTGTACTGCTACAGGTGTCAGGTGAAGATGATCTCTAGCAAATGCAGCTGGCTGCTCAGCAGATGGGGTTTGACCACCTTGCTAAAAGCAGATCACACCCTGGCACCCCTCCCACAGAGGAACTCCAGCATGTTTCACCTTCCTCCCCTCTTGCCTGCCCACAGGAGCAGTCTGGCCTCCTGAGCTGGGGAAGCTCTCATGAGTAGACAGGAGATGTGGAAACCCCCTCTGCGGTGGGAAACTCCACTGAGAAGCAATGCCAGAGCCAGGAGGGACTGGGAAGTACCTGCCTGCTTGCTGGTAACATGAGTGGGAATTTCTGCTTACATCCTGGCCATAAGGTCCAGATTTACTTAGCTCAGAAGCTGAAGGTCAAAAAAGGGATGTGTTATCTTACTGGGTTTGAATCTTCTTCCTCAGCTGGACCAGAGTGTCTCCTTGGACTGAACATTGTTATGGTCATAAGATGTTTGTTCTTAAATCTAGCGGTGTTGCTCTTCTTCTCTTGCTCACAGAACCTGCCACACACTCCATTGTCTTGTATTTTGCTCTTAATTTTTTGACCCCATTTTTTTCTGATTTCAGTCATGTGCAGTTTAAAGCAGCTGTGTAGCTTGGAGTAGAGTTATCTTGATAGAGAACCTACTGTAAAAGTCACTACCATATGTTTTTTATAAAGCATGAAAGAACTAGGAAGAGATTGAGTAAAGGGGAAGGAAGGAGACAGGGGAGATCAGGGGGGCAAAGTGCATTCAGAAATGTGGCTCGTTTTCATACCCAGCTCCTTCATGCAAAACAGTAGACTCCAGTGAAATGCTGATGCAAAACGTGAGATATAAATCAAAATGAAAAATATTTAGGAAAAAATCTGAAACAGTGTTTAGGTGCTGCAGGATGGAGTACAGGATGGTCTGTTGGATGCTCTGTGCATTTCCACAGTTATCCAAGGGGAAAGCTGTAGGATGGGAAATAAATTCCTGCCCCTTGATGATGCAAGTAGGGTGTCCTGGACATGGAGGCTGTGCCAACAAGCAGGAGGATGGCATGTGAGAGGCATGAGAGGGACATCCAGTGACCAGGCTTGGGGACCATGCCAAAAAGCCAAATCATTCTTGAGAGGAAAGGGGAGCAACTCAGGTGCTGCTCGAGTTCCCCACAGCACACTGCAGCTCCCAGCACAACACCATTATAGGATGGGGGTCCAAGCAACAGCACAGCTGTAAGGAGGGCTGTGTTCAGATGTGCTCTTCTTTTCCTGGTCTGATTTTGTGGGTGAGAAGGGCCTGGTCACTGCTGGAATCACTGAGGTGTCCTGCAAAACTGAGGACAGAATTCAATTCCTGGCATGGGAGAGACAGCAGCAGATTCATAAATCCTTGTGGAACCAGGCAAATGCAAAAATGTGTTTGTATCTAAAAATCTCCTTTTTACAGCTGGAACATGTTTTTAATATTTTCCGTGCACAAAGGAACTGTTTGTCTGCAAATGATCTGGAAGCAGAGGCTGTCTTCTCTCTTTCTGGCATCAGTTACCAGGCTGCCTCAGCACATTTGGGTCAGTACTTCACAACCTGACCCCCCATCCTCAGGCTGAAGCACACAGGAATAGGAAGAGAAGATTCTATCTGTCTCTCCAAGGTTTTATGCCCATCTGCCACTCCATCTGTGCTGTGATAGATTCTCATACCTATATCCAAAGCAGACCCTGCAGATGTTCTCCTCTTCTCCCACCTAGCTTAGTGAAGATGGAACTGGGTGGGACAGGGCTTTCCATGCCGAGGGGGACACCTGTTGAATGACTGAAACTGTTTGTCAGTTTGAGAATCAAAATGTTCCTTTATCTATGGAAAAATGTTCTCACTTTAAAGCTAGCTAGTCTGTGTTGCTAAAGAGATGAGAAAGATTAGTGACCCAACAAGAAATGTAGGGTACTGGATCATTTTTTTTTTAACAAAAATGCTACAGACTCTGAAAAATAATACGCACCTAAATGCTGTCTCCATAGTAGGATGTATCTGACATATACAAGACACATAAGGAGAGCTGTGCTTTTTCAGTGTCTAAATTTTCTTGAAGGATTAGCCCTCCCTGCCACTGAGTGGTATATTGGAAAGAGATCTCCATCTCTTTCCAGACCCTGTGGATTTTCCCTTCCCTTCCCTACTGTTGACCAGTATTTGATTTAGGACTCAGGCATCACACTGACAAATAAGGTCCTTTATGAAATGGAACATTAACAAATAACTCATGGGCATTGCTGCGTTCCTTCTGAACAATGATAAATGTATTTTCTCTTTTTTTTTTTTTTCAAATTGTATAAGAAAAAAAACAGATAAAGTGCAACATCTTAATAATCCCAGTGCCTACATACATGGCAAGATTTACTGTTGCAGACACCAGTCTTTTAAAAAACCTTTGAGGTGAAGATTGTAATTTATTGTGGGCTAAATCATGAATCTTTGTAATGTACTAGGGAGGAAGTATTTGCCATATCAGCAGAAAGACTCCTCTTGGTGTCTTGAATGCTGATTTAAACAGCAAGATGCCACCCAAACTGAAGGTACTGTGATCCAAGTTACCCATTGTTAACAGAGGGTGTTTCTGTCTATGTTAGGATTTAAAATTTAGCTCAGCATCTTTGAGGAAATTTTAAAAATATTCTTATTTATCTGTAGTTATTTCAGTAGGGAAAGTGTCAGAGCCCAACATGCATAACATGAAAAACTAACTTTTTTTCATGTTGTGCATGAAAAAGTCACCTCATGTGTTTGAAATATTGCAGCTTGTGCTTCTTAAATGATTTTCAAAGTCCTTGTGTAAGATGTGTGTCTAATTGGCATGAGGTTCCAAATGTGTTTGCTGATATTGTCAGCCATAGTGAGCAGCTGTCTGAGTAACTCACCAGCATGGAAGAGAGGTATAAACTCTGGTTTTCATCTTACATCATGAGCAGAAAAAAAATTGTCATAAAAAACCAATCCACTCTGTGTGCCTGGAAGCTGTGACACCAAACAAAGATAAAGGACATCGATGGGATTGTTTGTTTGTCTAAGGAGGCTGGGTACCCCTGAGCTATCATTGCAAATGATCACTGGCAGCTCACTTCAATTCAGCATTAAAGCTGCTATCCTATTTTGCTGTGGGTGCAGTGTGGATCACCCTGCTAGTGCAGGGATCTAAGTACATTATTTTGATCAGAACTGTAATAGAAATAACAGCTAATAATAAATATGTAGGAGAAAAGCATGATAGTAGCAAATATGCTGAGACTGAAGTTTAATTGAGAGATGAGCTATTCTGGATTATGCTAAAGACCATGTTTGGCTGATTGCCAACAAGATGGCTTTGCCTGCTGCGTTTTAGTCAAAGGTTTTTGCTGATGAGCACAGGATGAAACTTTCAAATTGAGGAACTTCTAGGCCACACTGCTGTGGTTTTGTAGCCTTGATTCTTCTTTCAGCATGAGATCTACTGTATAGTTTATCTTTTTTTCACCCTTTAGTAACAATTAAAATGGCAAAAACTTGTCTTCAGAAGGAAAGAATCAGAATCTAGCTCAAAAATCTCCTCTTGTCTCCTCCTCAGCCTTCCACACTGTAGGAATCAGCTGAGACAAATCATTTGAACAGAAATGCATATGGATATATGGACATATGTGTGATATCTTCTGAGAGAAAGGTAGAGGGAAATATTTCTGGGGAGGAATATCCTATCAGGGGTATTCTGAAGAGTGACCAGGAATAGGCAGGTATGCAAAGGTGCAATAAATGTGGGACAAATATTGAATATGTCCGAGATAACTCATGTTTTCCCTTGTACTTTTCTGGCCTTCAAGATGCTTCAGATCTTCACAAGAGTTTCTGCACAATTCTAAGGACTCTTCTCTCAATCCTCCCGGCTGATGGCATGGGCCAGGGCAGGCTGTGCCTTGGGGGAGGATTGCTGGGGCTGCCTCTTTGATGTCAGCTGGGAGGGAAAGTCGATTGTAGAAGAGAGCTGGGGAAGTATTCCCCATCCCTACAGAAAGCTGAATGTTGGAAATTGAGCTTGTGAGTGAGATAAGAAAGAGAAAAGGAGCTAGAGCTATGAACTCTGGCAAAGTGAAAGGCAGTTTTGTGTGTGCAGGGGGACAGTCTCACATTGCCCCATGAAACAGCTGACAGCTGTTTTACAACAGCCAATGCCTCTTATTTCATCATATTTCAGAAAAAAATAAGCAAGTTTGAAGGGACGATAGCAGGAAATTTATATATGCCAGGGAACATGTGTCATGCCCCTCTCCAACAGCCGGACAAGTTATCATATAATTAGCAAAGTACCAGTGCCTTAACAAAGCAAAGGCCTGATGGTAGAAAGTGAGCAAATTTTAGTAGTGTCTTTGACTTTCTTGAAACCAAATTCACAGTTAAGTTGTTCCTGACTAAATATGTTTGTGAAAGGCAATGTTGTTCCATGAAATGTGCTTTTTTGCTTTGGGGAAAGGTACGACTTTATGTCTGTCTATGAAGTGCCATTTCATGTCTTCAAGGTTTTCATTGCCTTGCTTGCAACAAAGCTTAAACACCAGAGCAATGGAGAAAAGTATCAAACAAGGTAACCATTTAATACAAGTCTTGGAAACCTTGAGGTTTTAATGGCTTTGCCATTTATTATTTATAGTGCATGGTGGATGTACACTTTGCCAAGCAATGCATAACCAGGCAGCTCTGAGTATGGCTTCAAAATCGAAAAGAAAATGGAAGAACATCAATATCCCTGTGTTTCAATTTAGCAATTATGTTCAGGTTTAAGATTATTTTAGTTCTTCCTTTATATTCCAGTCCAAAAATACTTTTTATTAGATCTCTTAAAACATCAGTGTGGTCATAGGTTCTTCTGAGGATAAGGTCAAATACAAGGAAGGTTTAGGGCATGGCTGTGACATATTGGAAATGATGGCAGGGAAGGGAATGCTTTGCTAGAGGCTCTTTTGGTACCAGTTTGCCTGTATTCTCAGCAGCTTAGGTGAGAACCTCTTCCCTTTTTTACACCAACTGGTAACTCAGCAGTCTTCTGGGGAGGAAAGAGTGTATTTACACAACTTTGTTTTGCTTTTGCAATAGCGGGTTTATGCTGCTTGCCAAACTAGAAAGAAGTGTTTCTTCCAGGCAATGTTGTAATCCGGATGTCCTGAAGCCATCTGAATCTCAGACTGTCTCAGGGAGTTTTCTATTTTCCTTCTGAATGTTTGTTACCTTCCATTTATTTCTTGTTGGCAGTTCCACTGCCTTTCTTGCGCTGACCCAGGGAGGTGTCTTCCCCTCCTCAGCATCCTGCCTCAGCATCTAAGCACATGCTCACTTTCACCTCATTCTCCCTGAGACACTTCAGCTCTTTCACTGATCTTCCATCACACCAAGTTCAAGATCCTTCCTCCAGCTGCTCCTGATCTTCAATATCTCATCTGTGCTGGCAGCTGAGCTGTTTGTGTTCAGTCTACAGCAAACTCCCCTCTGTTTTGCCAAACCTCTCCCCTGCCCAGCTTTTCTCTTTGGTTCTGGCCTTACATCACTTTACTCAAAGCCATTGCCTGGTTCTCACCAGCTGGTTTTCCCTTTGCTCCTTCCTCAGGTGGCTCCTCAACAAATGTTCCCTCCAAAGGAGCTCTTTCAACTTGTTCACATGGCTCATCATCATTGCTCATCCACATATTCTCCTTTGCTCTTATATCACCCTCTGCATTTTTTCTCTGCATTTCCCTGGTCATACTGATTTTGCAAACAGTTTGGAGTGAAGCAGTGTACTGTGTGCTTAGAATGCCTTGTGAGTTATCGGTGATTGGACAATTCATCCAGGATTGTTGGATGCCCTCTTGATGGGATGCCCAAAGTATTTTGAGTTTGCATGGGGGATGGTGAAGTGCTGAAAGAGGTTGAACTCTAGAAGCACATGGCTCTGCTCTTGGCTGATTAAATTAGTAAAAACTATTGGGCCTGACCTCTCCCACTGCTATCCAGAAGCATTTTACATTTCTCTGTGCCTCAGTATTACAATTTAACGATTTAAGCAAAATAAGCATTTTAAATACTGAAAGGTGGCTTTTTGAAAAGGGGATTTTCTCCTTTTTTTGCTGTGTGTTGCTGAAGCTTTGGACTTCCACTCACTTGATTTCCTTATGTTTTGTTTTTCCTACTTGAACAATTTAAAAAGTGACAGTGATTTTTTTTTTTTTTTTGTTGGGAATAACTCTGAAGCCTTTAAATCTGAAAATTCTGGTGCCTTTCTGAATCTCACTGTTGTGAAACCACAGTGGGGTATTAATCAGCAGACCCAGTGGATTTAGATACTGGAACTGACAGGCTGAAGTCAAGAGGTGCTGTGAGGGTGAATCTGTAGGAGAAGCTCAGTTGTCTTGGAGCAGGCAGTGAACCACTCCTCAGGTGATGGAGGAGTCTTTGTTCGTGATGTGCACCTGAGATGAATCTGATTGCTCAGCTAAGTGTTGTTACCTTCACAACCTTAGTTATCTTGATTTCTTTATGTCAGTAGATAATACTGACATAAAGAAATCAAAAGGGGCCATTACAGCAAAGCCCTTCATCCTATTATTAGTATAAATGTCCACATATGTAAACATATATACTTCTAATAGGATTCTCTGTGTTTAACAGATTACTTAATTACGTATCAGAGGTCACAACTTCTTATGCAAGCTGGAAGATGCCATATTATGTTAGTGATACTTTTTCTCAAGGTTACTTTGCAAAAGTAATGTTATAGGCAAAAGCCTGTAATGTTTCCTACCTCTTAAGCCTAGAACAGTCTTCATGCTATTAAAAATTGTGTTACAAATTATATTGCTTGATCAAGTGACTGGACTAGAAAGAATGACCTTGCAGTGGAATATGGGCTTTCTGGCTGATAGTGTAAGACTTTCATGTGGCCAAGTGCATTTTAGTTAACCCATAATTTGTAAAAACACAGAGCAGGCAACAGAAAAAGATTGGCAGTGAGGAATCAGAGGCAGGAAAGATACCAGGACAGACTGGGGGAAAACTATGGGTCTAACTTTACCCTAACATACATAGCTCACATTGCCAGTGGATCATAGGGGTTTTTGAAGGCAATCCTTGAAAGTAGGGCGGTTAGAACCAACTGCAAGAGCAATGGCATCATGGATTCTGCTGCACTTCTGTAGTTATCAAGGTCAGAGTGAATGGACAGATTTTTTTATTGCTGTCCTCATCCTAAAACCACAGTGATTAGGCAGGAAAAGGGTGCATGATACTACTGGGAGGCAGCAGACAAGAAGTTAACCACATGAGTTGCTTTTTTGGTTTATTTCAAAGCCGTGTCCATAGTGGTTTTCACAGACACAAGGAATCAATGCATGAGTTCTGCAAAGGGTTGACTCTGAAGCCCAAATAGGCTGTACATAACTCTGTGTTTTTACACAAATTGCAAACCTAGGGTTTTTTTTTTTTTTTAATTATGCAGTGTGAATTTTAGTTTGGGAATGGCACATTTCTGATTTTTTTTCCCCTCATTTGATTACTGTATCTACCGCAACTACTTCCCAGGATCAACTCAGGTTTCCATTCTATTCTATTTAAATAGTTGTTTGGTTAATTAATACTTAAAGAGACATAGGACACTATAGTCATTCTCACAAATATAGAATAATAGATAGTCTGTCTCCTGACCAGCTTCCTCATGAATATATGCAAGGGACAGTAGGTGCATGAAAAGGCAGATGGGGATAATGTGCATCTTCTGGCAGTGTATTTAGTGATGCCATAAAAGAAAGTGAACTTTCCCTTCCTGGTTATTAAGGAAAGTGCCTGTAAAGTGAAAGTCTAATCCCTGTTTTATATCTTTGATGAGAGGAAAGGCAGGAAAACTCCTTCTGGCCACACATTCCTAAAGCCACACAGCCCCAGGCACTAACTTAGGCACCTTGGGAGGAAAATCCTTAAACTCCCACATATCCAGGGAGAGAAGCAGCTGACTTTTGGAAGCCAAACCTGGTGCTCTAAGCATCTTGTGAAGGAGCTTCTCTCAATCCCTCCACCTTGTCAGGGTGAGCAGCCTCCTCCTTCGGTACCCAAAGATAAGTGGTGCAAATGTCCCCTGAGGTTCTGGCTCCATCCCAGAGCCCTGGGAAGCACCCAGGGCTGCTTCTCTGCCAGCACTGCTGAAGAAATGACTGGATAATTGTGTTTCCAAGGGGGAATAACAAGAACTGGCACCATTTAGTCCATTTTCTCCATGAGAAATGAAAGTCAGCAGAGGTAGGATTTAATTCCAGTTAAATTAGTATAAATAAAACTGTTGTAATTTTGAGCAGGACTTGGCAGAACAACAGGAGGGACATGGAACTGTGTCTCATCTACACAGGATTTTATCCCTTCACTTGATCTCAGGATACAGAGAGGAGCTGGGTTTTCAGCTATGGTGGGCAGCTCCAAGACTTTGAAAACCCAAGTGAAAGCCTCTCTGTTTCATCACAGCTGCAAACTCATAAAGCACCAAATGAAACAAGTGTCTTCTCCTTGCAGACCCGCCCCTCACAGAAGTCAGGATGGCGTCGACAGCACACTTCTCCGAGGAGGAGATGGCAGAGCTCCGGGAGGCCTTCAGCAAAGTTGGTGAGTGCAGCCAGCAGCAGAGGCACTGCTGAGGTGTGAACCTGTGGCCAGCTCTTTTCTCATGGTCTGACTGACCAGCCGTGAGGAAATGGAGTTTGTTCCAGCACTGATCACACATCAGCCACAGAAAGCCCTTTTCCTGCCACTGTAGGCCTCCCAGATGAAACCACATCAGCTCACTGCAGAGCACTGGCCTCTTGCACAAGGGAGTGTTGGGGCTCCAGCAAGATTTACAAAAAAAAACCCTCAAAAGCTGTACAGCAAACCATGTTGGAAATATTCTCAAGCATTTTCCCAAGAATATTGTTTATTCACGACAAATTATTTGGAAGGCAAAAAATGTTTTATTTTAATGTAAGTTGAATAAGTCCTGTGGGAAGGAAGAATGTGGAGAGGACAAATGTGCAAATGGATAAAAAATTTGTAATCCCTTCACAATGATCTTTCAAGCCCCATATTTCTACTGTGTGTTTTCTTTCCAAACCTTTAGACATCTCATTTGATCTGTCTCCTTTAAAGTCACACAGACCCATCACTGTCTACCCAAATTCTTAGAAAAGGGCTTTGAGTTTCTCACAGCTCACTTAACTCCTATCAGCCTCACTGGATTATGCACTCATCAGCTGTCCATGCTGATTCAGATTGATTTCTGAGCACACAATAGTTTAATCTGGCAATCTTAAAAATCTGGTCCCTCTGAGTGTCCCGTACACCCAATGCCCTGAGAAGGCAAATCACAGAATCCTGGCATGGTTTGGCTTGGAAGGGACCTTAAAGATTATCTAGTTCCCACCCCATGGCCATGGCAGGGACACCTTCCACTACATCTGGTTGCTCCCCCAAAGGCTAGAAGGAAGTTCTCATTCCTCTCTCAGACATCTCCCTCTCCAAGTCCAGATCCTTTTGTTCCATGCCATGGTGAGATGGATGGGATGTTCTTTGCAATCCATGTTAATCCTGCTACTGATGCTGAGAGCTGAGTGTCTTTTTGTAGCATGTGACTCAAATTGCAACTTCCTATGCAGGAAGTCAGCTCACTGCTCTGAAATCACCTCAGCCTCCAGGATGGGGAAAAGAAGCCTGCAGAAAAAGAAAGACACAGATACTTAAAAGCCAAATATAAATAACCATATATATATATGGTTATTTATATGCATACATATGCATTTATATTTATATTTATATATATGGTTATATATATGCATACATGTGTATATATATACCATATAACTATATATGTGTATATATATGTGTGTGTGTCATAACAACAGTGTTTTAACAGAAACTCTCCACAGAATAAACTGTTTGCTTTTTATCTGTGAAGTTTTTCACTAAGTGGAGAATAAAAGACTATAAACCTGTATTGGTGATCTTCTCATCAAATATTACCCTGTATCTTCTCTACCAAATACTTGCAGGAAGCTCAGCAGGAGTATTCGTGTTAGTACCATCACAGAGAAACACAGAAGTTTTTATTTTGAGGATGACCATATGCAGTTCCAGCCTACTTCTGATGTAATTAGATCTGGAAAACAGGCCAAAATCACAAATTATATCTATGGATAAGTGCATATGTGTATTGTGTCAACTTTATTTTCTTTAGCTGTTCTGTGGACAGGATGCTTCCTCTATAGATCACATTTGTCAGTGTGTAAACCTTAGAATAGCAATTATATCCATTTAAACCTAGCTTTGTTAAGATATTTATATGTCTAAACATGTAAATTCACCACTGTGAGGTTTTGTTTATTAAAAAGTGATTGTAGTTCTTTCTTGAGTGTGAATAACACCAAAGCAATTGAAAACACCAGATTTTAAGACAACAAATCTTTGTATATAATGTACCTTTCCTTGGATAAAACAAAATCAGCCTTTATGTGCAGAAGATGTCACTGGGCTGATGTAGAATGTAAAAATTTGCTTTAATCTTTGCAGATATCAGCGGGAATGGCTTCATTGATACCAATGACTTAACAGAGGTGTTGAAGGCTGCCAATCTCCCTCTCCCAGGATACAAAGCCAGAGAACTCATTCAGAGTCTGACAACCACGGGGAATGGCAGGATCAGTTTTGATGAATTTATTTCGGTAAGCAATTTATTTCAGTCACTCAGGGTGATCTCCAGGGCACAGCAGAGGCACAAGCACAGGGTCTCATGGGCACCTCATTAATCCAATGAGTCTCCTCTCCGGAAAAGTTGAAATCAGAAAATAACAAACTAGAAATTCTGCAATTTACTGGACAATTTATGTGAATACAGCTGCTCATTGCATAAATGTCATATCTTTCAGTTTGGTTCATGCAGCAAGATACAGTTTTTCAGTTATACACTGCAAAAAGATGATGTTCTGCCTAGATGATTACAGAAAGTGTAAGCAGATTGAAACTGAAATCTTCATGGGGCACTTTTTAATCAAAAAACTTATTTTTCTGGTCTGAACTGGGTCAAAAGTAAATGCTAAAAAAGTGGAATTTCCCTCGGGACGGAGAAGTAGATTTTTCCTTGCTCTTTCTTCAAACCCAAACTACTGTGCTCCAAAGTAACGTTTTTATTACCTAACTGATCTTTGTTCCCTGATTTGAAAGCATAAAAGCTGAGTTGAATCCTTTTGCACCTCAGCAGATGATACACAGATTATACCCAGAAACCCACTGAAAATACTAAAGCTGCCCTTCCCTATTCATGAAGCAATGAGAATGTGTCTCCTGGCCCAAGAGATCACTCTTTTAGCTTGGTTTAATTCTCCAAAATTCTAAAATCCTCTCTCATGCTTGAAAGATTTTCCAAGACCTGAAGAGTGATGATGTTGCCAAGTCATTCCGGAAGCAGATCAACAAGAAGGAGGGGATCTGTGCCATCGGTGGCACATCGGAGCAGTCCAGTGCTGGCACCCAGCACTCCTACTCAGGTGGGTGCAGCTGGCCCTCCCTGACAGCAGCAGCACAAGCACCTGCCCACTGCTGCCCCTGCTCTCCAGGGAGGCTCCCCACTGCTGATAATCCATTTCACTGCACATTTTAGCAGGCACTCATTTTGTAAACTCTCCTTGCAACCAGATAGTTCCTGACTTTTTCCCATGGAGGGTACAACTCCATCAGGGCTTTTCTCCCAGCCTATTTCTCCAAGCTGGAAGTTGGTTGCTGTTGTTACCTGCTGGGCCCAGCCCACTCTGAAGCAGTTCCATGGGGAGGAGGTCCTACCCTTGGCAGTCTTCTGCAGGGACAGCAGTTGGGGACTGACTCTCTGGGGAAGGGAGAACAGAGGATGCTTTCAAGGGCTCCATCCAGCCTCATCCTGGAGGGCACCTCCTCTGAGCTACTGGGAGCCATGTGAGCTGCTGCTGGTACAGGATAGCTGTGCTTCAGCCCTGCTGAGCTACAGGCACATCTGCCCATTACCCTCTGAGTGCTCTTTGTCAGAGCACAGTCCTGGCCAGGCTTTTCTAGATACTCCACATGAAGAGGTTGTAGTCTGCAATACAGAATTGTTTGAAGTTATGTGGGGTTTCTGTTTAGCAGAGTGGTACAACACTGCATTCAAATGACAGTGAAAGCACAAATTACCACTTGCAGAGCTTAACATCTGCACCACACATTAGAAGCACATGGACTTCATTACCAGTCTCTGTAATAGGCCTGATCTCATGACCCAGGCAACCCCCAGTAAGTGAGAAGGGGTATTGAGGGAATATTAACCAGCTCAAGCCCTTTGCTGTCCTCAGCTTCTTTGCTGGTCTCCTGAGAGCCTCTTCCATGCAGGGTTTTGTTGATCAGTCACACTGGTGGGAAAGGCTCCCCCAGGAGTTCTGCTTGTGTCAGTAAAACGATGGTAGAGGCACTGCACAGCAAACTGATGGATTTGACGTTGTGTCCACAGAGGAAGAAAAATATGCCTTTGTCAACTGGATTAACAAAGCCCTTGAGAAGGACCCTGACTGCAAGCACGTGGTGCCAATGAACCCAGAGACAGATGATCTCTTCCAGGCGGTCGGTGATGGCATAGTGCTTTGGTAAATGATACCTTTCCTTCTCACAAATGGGAGCCATGAGTCTGCAAAAACTCACGTTTCTGTTCAAAGTGAACCTGCTGAATTTGCATTAAGCTCAGGAGTGTTTGCAGACTCAGGGCATTGATAATACTAGGGTTTTTGTGCTTCTTTTATCTTCAGAAATATAAAGCATATTTCATGCTTAATGAGAATTTTTTCTTGCCTCTAGACACTTACAATTAGATGAAGTAAGTGAAATTTGAGGAGCTGCTTGGTTTTATTTTTGCCCAAGGACTTTTGGTGTTTCACACAAAACAGCACAAAATAGCGAGTGCTTCCACAGACATTTGCTGCACAATAAACTTCTCACACAACTTCACCTTGTGGCATTCTTGGCCTCATTGTACCTATAGTACAATCTGTATGTAGCCCAAAATAAATGCTTAAGTACTGAGTGTTTGCCTATGTGTATATATGTAGAAGCAGAAGGTGATAATCTGTTTTTGTTAAGTAACTCTCTAGCTCTTTGACTTGTCCTGCAACATAGAGAATTTGTATTTTGTGCACATGTAGCTTAATGTATTTCTTGTTATTTTTTTTCTTTTATTTCCAGTAAGATGATCAACTTTTCAGTGCCAGATACCATTGATGAGAGAACAATCAACAAAAAGAAACTCACACCCTTCACAATACAGGTACCTAAACACAGCAAAATCCTTTGCTTTTCCCCTTAGGATGCTTTTGTGTAATCACTTCAAGAAAAGGCTGATTCTGTCCAACACAGTCAGGCAAAGTTGTTTGTGGCACAGTGAGATGCTCAGGTCTATGTCATAAAAACACAAAGACTTAATTTACATTTCTTTCCACACACTTGAGCAACCTGCCTAACCAAACACAACAAATAATGTTCACCAGATCAGAGTTTTTGATGCTTTGTGGTAGATGCTCTATGAATGCAAGAGCACAGAGATAATACAGTGACCAATTGCAGTTGGAGTAGCTCTCAGAAGGCTGAATCCCTCTTTTAAGGCATGGCAATGGACCTGAACTTACAACTGCTGTCGTTGCAGTTTGATGTCCTCACCAAAATTTTAGCTGTGACCCTTTAAGTGCCAGTGCAACATACCTGGAATTGGACCATTGCTGTTGCATGCCTTTTACAAGCCAGTGTTTCACCTTGAATACTGAATCCCTCCTTTATTTCTATCACATGCACATATATATGATTTTTTAAATGGACAAAAAGGGTGTTAATTTTCACTACTTAAAGTTTATTGTGCTTCTCACACAGCAGTATGTAGAGAGATATTTTTATATGAACAACATCTATTACCTGGTACAGAGTATAAATAGATATATGGAATAGATATGAACCTAATCCAGTTTAGCCCTCAGCTACTCTGATTTGATGGAACATTAGCCAGACTCAAGTAAGCTCAGAAGCCATTAAATTGGATTTTTATGCTGTATACCTCGTTTTTCAGTTCTAATCATTTTGGTCAGCAGCATAACTTAATGATGCAGCTCAGATCAATCCCTGTCACATGTAGACATGATTTGATCAATATAGCTTCCACTTTAACTTAACCCTTTTACAGCTGTCTGCTGGAGAAAAGGCAATTAATTTGAAATGGTCCAATTTTTCTAGCTTATGAGAATTTACACTATGTCTCTCTCTGCATTTTATATCTAATCAGATCTCCCTGTCATGACAGCAGTGCTGAAATTCACATGAAAAACTGCAAAGCTGTGTGATAAATTATATTTTCCAGGCCTCTTTGCCTGCCTTGCTTGCCCTCTGTTTACAAAGCCACCTTTTTGTATAGTGGTAGACCTGAGGATCAGATTTTCTTATTCCCTTTATTTTAAATGGACAGGAAATGGCAAAGGAACATAATGTTCCTGAAATATTACTTTTATTTCTGCCTGTCACTGTGAATCACTGAATCCCTCAGCTTCCTCTGCACACTCCCAAACCAGGAGTCCATACTCCAAAGTTCAAATAGAAAATGTCCAGATATTACCAGTTCTGACCTTGGCTGAACTGAAAGGCCAAAAACTCATCAGGTTTGTGCACACTGATTCCTGGGACAGCGCGTTCTTTGCAAACACTGCCAGATAGCAGCTTACTTGTGTCCTAGGTCCAAGGCTTTTGCAGAGTGCTCAGGGAGAGGAGAGCCTGGAATATCTGCCAGTTGATGGGGCTGTAGCTCCTTTCCTCCTCCCCGTGTGCAGCACTGAGCAGAGGAGAGTTTGCCCCATGCTGAAGCTACATCTGTACTTGAGCATGAGCTCGAGCATTAGCCCTGGGAAGAGCCTGGCCTGGGTAACCAGCATTGAGCCAGGACATCACTGTGAATGTAGCTGTATGCTCTGAGCTCCAGTGCCTTGTGACCTGACATTTGCCACCTCTGCCAAAACGAGGTCCTTTCTATCTTTGTGTTGAGACCCAGAATGTGCCTGTAAATCCCCAGGAGAGTCTGCATTCCCCCTGCCCCCTGTGGCCAGACATGTGTCCTGGGCTGAATCAAAAGAACTGTGGCCAGCAGCTCATGAGAAGTGATTCTGTCCTTGTATTCCCCTCTGGTGAGCACCCAGAGCACCCTCCTGGAGCACTGCCTCAGGAAAGACATGGTTCTGTGTGCTTAAATGCATTTACAGGGAAGCTGCCTGCAGATTTCATTCATTTTGGCTGTGCTCCCTTCCTGTAGCCTCAGGTCTCAAGTTCTGCATCATTCAAAAGTTCTCATCTTCCCCTAGGAAAATCTGAACCTGGCCCTGAACTCTGCTTCAGCCATTGGGTGCCATGTTGTTAACATTGGAGCTGAAGACTTAAAAGAAGGGAAACCTTACCTGGTCCTGGGTCTTTTGTGGCAAGTCATCAAAATTGGACTCTTTGCTGACATAGAGATCAGCAGGAATGAAGGTATGTATGGCTCTTCCTTTCAGTGCCCCACTGTCATCACTGCAGAGTCTTTAGGATAAAGCTATTTTAAAAAACCAACTGGATTTCAATTTTTTCTTCAAGTATTCATTGTCTGTTTTCCTGACTGGTCCAATTTTCCTTGCTTTTCACAAGCGTCGGCACTCAGAAGTGCAAGGCTTTCTGAAGAGATGTGTGTTCAGAGCCTTTTCATGCTCATTGGGTCAGGAATGGTGGTCTGCATCCAAGTATATTGGTGTACTGGTGCTAAATCTGGGATAAGCAAATCTGCATTCAGGAAGCTTGGCTCCTTCTCGCTCTTGATTGCCAAACATCTTTCTTTGTGAAATCATAATTATAGAATCATAGAATAATTTAGGCTGGAATGAACCTGTGGAGGTGCACCTTAGAGATCTGACTCAGCCATCCAGCCACCTGCTTTTAGCAGTACAACATCTTAAGTACAGCATCTTAATGTCAGATGAGGTAGCTCAGGGCCTTTTCCTGTGTTTTCTGGGCAGCCTGTTCCAGAGCCCAACTCTTGCTCTGATTTTTTTTTTTTCTAGTTAGAATCTAGTTGGAATTTCCCTTCTGGCATCTTGTGTCCACAGCTCCTCATCCTTTTCCTGTGCATACTGGAAAAGTGCAGATCTGGCCTCTCTATAATGGTTGAAGACAATACTTGCTCCCCTCTCAAACCTCTTTCCAGGCTATAAATAGTCCCAGTTTTCTCATCCTCTTCCCTTATATCACAAACTTCCATCCAAACATTTTTGTGTCCTTCCACTAAAATTGCTTCAGTTTGTCAATGTCTCTTTTATACTGGGGAGCTAGAAACTGGACCCAGTATTCCAGGTGTGTCTCACCAATGCCAAAATTCTCCATGAAGTAGCTTCATCATGAAGGCTGCGGGTGTACCTGCAGCCCACACAGCACCTCATCTCACTGCTTTGTTCCCCATGCCTCTGGACAGCCCCTCACCCAACAGTGACACTTCTTTCCTCCAGTTTCTGTGCAGGTGTTACCTTCATTGCCTCACCCCTTTCACATTTCTGTCCCTTTCATTGCCAGAGCCACCAGTTCCCATTCCTTTGTAGGTAGCCTTGCCCTGCTTATTTGCTATTTTTTTCCTTTCTGGGATTTTCTCCTTCACTTCTCATCTAAGACTTCATCTAAGGCCAGACAAGCCAAGAAAATTCTGATTTTTTTCAGGTTCTCTCTTTCCCTCATAGCCCTTTTCTGCAGCTGTTTCAGGTAGAACTCCCCTTTCTTGAACATGAGACCCTGTATTTCCAATGAGCTTTCATAAGCACATGATATCAAGGCAGTAATACATCCCAACCTCTATGGGAATTACCTAGGATGCGCTTAATATCATGTTGGATTTTCCCCATGTCATATCAAATGGTGGCTCAGAGTAGCTTAGAAGACATCTAATCCACTCAGATTCTCATCCTTCATTCATATGGGCTTTTAGCTAATAGCAGTTATTCATATTAATTCCCCAGAGAAGGTCTTTGAACATGGCACTATTAAATTGCATTCCATTTTTATTACTGTCATCTAGTTCCTTCTGTCTGGTTTCCTGATCATCCTCTGTATTGACTATGCCACCTATTGACTATCATCTTCACATTTTTAGCATGTTGTAAGTATTTGTGCCAAGATAATTGATGCAAAAAAAAAGGAGAAAACATTAATCCAAAAATCAATCCACAGTCAACTCCACAAGAATCCTTCTTCCAGCCTTCTGACAGTGTCAACACTGTTCTCTTCATAAAATCCTCTGTCTATTTTCAAATGCTTGTATTATCCCCCTTTGGTCCACTTTAACCCCATTGCACCCTATATCAAATTATCTGTGTAATTATTTCCAGTTATGGTCTGTCTCCACTGTTTCCTTTATGTAGCCAACCCATAATTCTTTCAAGGTCTGACAAAAGATACTGGAAGAAAATCAGAGCAATGTAACACACTCTCTTTTTTTTACCACATTAATAGTTAGTTTCCTTGTTAGTTTTTCTTTTCAAAACTCATTCTAAAGCCTTTCATGGTCCAAGGTGTGAAGGGTCAATCCTCCCATCCTGCCTGTTCCTCCTCTTGTGAACATAATATCAATTTGTCTGTGTAAATAGGGTATCTCCTGAATTGACAGATGAATTAGCCCTGCTGGCCCACAAGCCCATGAGGTCATGTGCAAGTATTCCAGAATGCCTGTGTGAATCCAGTTTCAGTGTGAAGGTCACCGAGATTTCTTCCATCTAAGCTGCAGAAAACCTGTGTTCATATTTTCATTCCAAGCTTATCCCTGTGCTCAGCATTGCTGCATCCAGCTCTGCACTGCTCAGCACAGGAAAGACTTGGTTCTGCTGGAGTGGGTCCAGAGGAAGGCCACAGAAAGGCTCAGGGTTCTGGGCCCTCATAAGGAGGTGAGCTGAGAGAGCTGAGATTGTTCAGCCTATGGAAGAGAAGGTTCCAGGGAGATCTTATCACAGCCTTCAAGGCTTGACGGGGCTTATGAGAAAGATGAAGACAAAATTTTCAGTGGGGCCTGTTGCAATAACAAAAGGAGTAATGGTTTCAAACAAAAGAGGGTAGATTTAGACTGGATATGAGGAAGGAAATTTTTGCAATGAAGGTGGTGAAACACTGGCAGAGGTTGCCCAGAGAGGTGGTGGATGCCCCATCCCTGAAAACATTTTAAGTCATGTCAAATGAGGCTTTGAACAAACTGATTTAGTTGAAGTTGTCCCTGCTCATTGCAGGGATGGTTGACAAGACCTTTATACTCGTGGGCAGTTCTTAGACCACACTGAAATTGTCTTCCACTTGTATATGATCCACTACTAGATGCACAAATTGCAACCTTGGACTCACTTTATTGGTGAGACCCTTTTTCTGTTTACATCCTCTGTCATGCTAACCCAGCTTGAATTTTGGCAATATTTTGGCAACTCACATTTTACAAACTAGGGTAGGAAAATGTGAAAGAGAGAAAACAGTTATACATTTTCTTCGACAAGTATTCACATCATTATTTTTAATTTTTTTTCCTGCTTAGCCTTGATTGCTCTTCTGAGAGAAGGAGAGAGCCTGGAGGATCTGATGAAATTGTCTCCAGAGGACCTGCTGTTGAGATGGGCAAACTATCACCTGGAAAATGCAGGATGCAACAAAGTCAACAACTTCAGCTCAGACATCAAGGTATGAGAAATACTGACCAACAAAAGCAAAACAGCAGCCCTACACCCAAATTCCTGCCCTCCACACAGGGACTGTGCACTGAAACACTCCAAGCAGCTGGGACTGCTCTGTCAAGCACATGGAGCTGGGTACATAAAATGCTTTCATTGGGGTTTACCTTTGCACTTAGTAGTATTCCTCCTCTTCCTCCTGACCTCCCAGTTATCACTGCCAGCTCCTGCACACCAGATGCCTGGGAAAGGAATGGCTGCTGGCTCTGAACAGGGCATTAGACGCTGTATTTTCAGTTCCTTGCCTCTATTTCTCAGCTCCTTTCCAAATCTCCCTAAATTACTCTTGACCTGACTTTTGTTTGGAAAAGCCTGGACCTTACTCAAACACATAGAGAAAGATGATTGAGCATTTCCAATTCCCCTTGATCTTTCCTCACTTGGTCTTTCCTTCACCTAGGCTATGTGCTTCTCTGTCCCAACATTTGCTATAGCCCTGAATGCAATTTTCTGTGAGTTTCAATTCACTGGGACTATTGAAATAATTCACTGGGACTACAGCTAGACAGGGAGACTCTTGCAAGGCTGGGTCTGTAGTCTGGCAGCATTATTTTATATACTCAGGACCTCTTGGGCTTGTGGGTGCAGATTTCAGCAGAGCTTTCTCTGTAGGACCTTTGTTGTTCCCAGACAGATGTAGCTGAACCTCAGTGGTGCCCACTGATGAATTTCAGATCCTAAAACCCAGTGTGAGTCCCAGACGGCATTCCAGATCTGTAGAGGGTGTATAAGGGAGGGTATCTGAGCTGGCTTGCAAGAAAGCCAGGGGCTGGCCAGCACACCAACCTCACCTGACTTCTCTGCTCCCAGAATAGCATGGGAAAAATCCAGCTCCCATGGTACCTGGTCGTAGGCTTCACTAAGGACTGAAACATAAGCACAAGCATTTAATTGAAATACAGAAAAAAACCCACCAGGGAAGGCAACAGGAGCGGTAGAGAGTCACATCTGATAATACAATTCTTATTGTAACAGATTTTTGGTTGACTGGGTGGAGGTGACTGGAGAATATCCATGAAAAGGGAAGGGAATGGAGTCTTTCCATCTTTCTGTGTGCTGACCAAAAAGACTATGGTTCAGCTGATTAAATCTTATCTACAGCTGAAAGCTAAATCACAATTCTGGTGTTTACAGTTGGAAAAGAAGGCACACATTTACAAGATTTCAGTTTTTACAGACATTCTCTAACTAAGTCTGTCTCCCCACCTCACTTCTGTTGTAAATAACCACTTCCTAGATACAGTACATAGTAATACAGATGTAAAATATTTAAAATAATTCAGGTAGTCTGCTTAATATTTTGAAGAGCATCAGTTGGGTTAGTTAGTCAAGTCCCTAGACATTAAAATGTAGCTTTATTTTCAGTTCTTTGAGCTCTTTTTGAAGTGAGGTAATATTTTCCACATATGGAAGCAGCATTGTATTTCACAAAACATTGAAGACACAACATGATAAACCCTTGTCTTGTTCTTGGCCTTTTGCCTGAAAAATGCTGATATTGTTGTCAGTGTTAACTTTTGTCCTTGAAAACTATGCTTTCTCTTCCACAACTCTTCCAGCCTTGCTTTGAAATCCACTTTAAACATCTGCTTTCTCCTTCTGCATTTTCTTTTATTAAATGCTCAGCAGCCTGACTTCTACAGCATTATAAAGGTATGCATTTTCCTACCTCTAATTTTACCTTCAGATTAAGTAAATTCTGATATAATTTTGTTGTTGCTGCCCTTTCTGTAAGTTCCACACACAGCATTCTTGTCTCGTGCGTTGGGCCTTCTCCAGCATATATATATTGTGCTGGAGAAGGGGAGAAATAGATTTGGCAAACACAGCATAAAGTAGGAATTGCTAAGTGCTTCCAGCTTAATTAATTTAATTATGTAGCCCAATGATCGATGTAATAAAAATGAAGCATGCAGGCACATTGTTCAGGGGAGCACTGGCAAGCAAAGGGCTGAGCTTTAGATGTAATTTTTCTTCCCTTTAATTTCTCTGTCTGTCACAGGACTCAAGAGCTTATTACCATTTGCTGAACCAAGTTGCCCCCAAGGGAGATGAAGAAGGCATTCCAGCTATTACTATTGACATGTCAGGATTAAGGGTAAGATGAGATAAGTTTGGAGTAAATGCCAATATTTTCTGTCCATTACTTGCATTCCTGGCCAACACACAGCTGCGCTGGGATGTCAGAACCAGCAAATTCTTTCTTGCATTGCAACACAATCTTGTAAATCAGAAATCAAAGCTTCCAAAGAATTAAAGAAGAAGAATTAAGAATTATGTGTTTGGATTTTTGTTAGATAGTAACTCTGAAACTTCAGCAATCATTTAATCACACTGATAAACTACTAGCATGTTACAAGTGTATTGAAATACATTTATCTGTGAATTTCATCAAACAATCACATTTATATGGAATATGGCTGTAAAGGCAATATGGTGAGGTGGCTGAATCGTGGGCAAAGCCCATTTGAAAACACAGATTTGCCATTAGTAAAAGTGGGAACGGGAATAGCTGTAAATCCGTCCAGGGGCTGCTTTAGCAGCTAGATGCCCACAAGGAGACCCAGGTGGGGTGGGTGCAGAGCTGGGGGGATGAGGCTGATGTCCCGTTTGTGCCGGGCAGGAGAAGGACGATGTGCAGCGAGCAGAGTGCATGCTGCAGCAGGCCGAGCGCCTCGGCTGCCGCCAGTTCGTCACTGCCACCGATGTCGTCCGCGGCAACCCCAAGCTCAACCTGGCCTTCATCGCCAACCTGTTCAACAAATACCCTGCCCTGCATAAGCCAGAGAACCAGGACATCGACTGGGGCTCCATTGAAGGTCAGGAAACCGCAAATATCTCACGGTGCACCGTGATATTTCCCTTGTGTCTCCTTCTGTTCATGGTTCAGTGCTGTAGGGAGATAGAATATAAGAAAATAAAGATAGTGTAGAAAGTAGTCTTACCCCTAAGGAGTTGCAGCTGGGCCAAGTATCAAAGATTAGGAACAGGCCACAGCTGTAAGCAATGAGAAGAAGAGTGCTATAAAAGAGTGGGGTGGCTGGGTGAGAAGGGGATTGGGAGTCGGTGCTCTGAGGAGTTGTCCACGAGAAACACCAAGAAGGTATGAAACTTTTGTGATAAGGAGACAACAGTATGGAACCCCTGCAATAAGATGACAATACAGTGGACTGTAAATTCAGTTAGGGTTTCCTCCCAAAACACTTATATTACTGACGTATGGTGTTCTGCAGGGCTTTGATTGATGTGTCTGTTGTTTTAGGTGAGACAAGGGAAGAAAGGACATTTAGGAACTGGATGAACTCCCTCGGCGTTAATCCACGTGTAAATCACTTGTACAGGTAAGATGAGGTATTACACTTCCTTCAGATTATAAATACAGCCAGCAATTTGTTTGCAAGAACATAAAAACTTCTGAGCCCTATAAGAATATATGCTGTTTTGTGTTTCCCAGGGAACTAAGTTTACCTCTGCTAATAGTTGAATTGTGTTTCTTTCCTCTGTTATTTGGACAATGATATATCTTTTTTGTTGCTTTCAGTGACCTGTCAGATGCCTTGGTTATCTTCCAACTCTATGAAAAGATCAAAGTGCCAGTAGACTGGAACAGGGTGAACAAACCGCCATATCCTAAACTGGGTGGCAACATGAAGAAGGTACAAAAAGCTAGAATACCTCCAATATCTATAAAAGCTAGAGTATCTCCAGCCTTATGCTCAGTGAATGCCTAAATCATTTCAAACAGCAATGTGGGTATTACTGTTGGTTTCCAGTCCCAAGGACAGCACCTTAAATTATTTTTGTGCTTAGTCAGTGGATAATTTTTCATTCTGAAAAAGAAATATACATTAGACTCACTCGCTCTGTTGACAGGTGAAAAATATTTGTTAAGTAAAAAGACTTGACAACTTTTGTATCAGTATTTAGAAACTGTATTTGCAGATCCCTTTTGCTACTGCTTTAGGCACTGATTGGAATGCATCTGGACCATGAGATGCATGGCACCAGCTTAATTGCCGCTGTCTGGATCACTGCCCTCCACTTCAAATGAAGACAGTGATGATAAGCATTCTTGATCAGATGCATCAAGAACTGATCACACAGTTGCTGCTAAATGCAAAGCTTTCTCCCAACTATCTGGATGAGTAATTGCATCCAGTTAGGCCAGAGTGATCAACCAATCTAAAATATTGGCTGGGACACTAATCTTTTGTCTCAGTGCAATGCCACAATGCCGGAGCTATCCATGAGCCATACACTTTTATTTTCCAGGCTAATCTGCTTTTCAGGCCCTAATAATGAAGTATAGCATTTTCTTCTATGTTAAATGTTCAGAATGGTATTTTTGGGATGGATCTGCCTGTTGGTAGTCAATCAGCTGTTCTATCACAGAGCCCCAATGTTCCTGTTTGCCCAGGAGGATCTAGGCAGAGTGATCCAAAGAATTTAACGTAATAGTGTCTTGTCCTCTTTCTTTTTTTTTTTCCCCTATGTTTTTCACCCTGTCATTAACAGCTTGAAAACTGCAACTATGCAGTGGAACTGGGAAAGAATCAAGCCAAATTCTCCCTTGTTGGCATTGCTGGGCAAGATCTGAATGAAGGAAACCGTACACTCACGCTGGCCTTAATCTGGCAGCTGATGAGAAGGTAGGTCAGAGCATTTTGGTGGGCTCAGTTTTCATTGCAGTAGTTTCCTGATGCTCTCAGTTTTGGTGGGCTCAGTTTTCATTGCAGTAGTTTCCTGATGCTCTCACTGGCTACAGTGTTCTCACTCCTCTGTTTGCACTTCAGTGCCAGGGCACAGTGCCTTCTGCTCACTCCTTCTTAAGGATGTGATCAGAGCACACATCTTGTGGGCAAGGCCATTACAGTCCGCTCATGCAGAAGATTATTATTGTCACTATCTGCATAGCATCAAGAAATGTTCATTGCACAAAAGAGAGGAAATGAAGTTAAAAGGTCTCTGTATCAGTGAACGGGGACAGTGTCCCAGAAACAAGGAATTAATACAGAATTTCTGTAAGCTGCTTCCTGTATGGGTATAACTCAGTACCTCTCCCCATTTTAATATAATTCTCTGTGTGTGCATGTTGCTGTGTTTAAGAGTGCCATAACTGAAAGTAAAGAGAGTAGTTAGGAACTGAATACAAACTGAATTCAGGCTATAGAGAAAGGTAGAGGTTTATCAGTAAGGTAATTAAAATAGGGATGAGGTGATTATTTACCCTAAGTTTGGGATATCTTTCCAAGGTTTATGCAGCACAAGCAAAATACTCCAGGGTTGTTTTTAGGCAGAAGTCAGTCTTAGGTGAGCAGAAGGATTACCTTCTATCTCTAAAATCGGTGATTATTTTTTAAGCACTATGAGAAAAGTAATGTACAATGAGATACATGGAGAGGAATTCCAGGAATTTTAAGTAACCAAAATTTTAACATTCCCAAAACAGTGATTAAGGAATTGGGGATAAATTTAACTCCTTAGATTAATAATTGTGTTATAATATAAATCATATGCACTGTGGATGTGCGTGAGGCAGAGGAATATCAGATCATTGGGATGATCCCAGACAAGCTGTGCACATACAGGGCAGTTCTGAGGTTACAGCAGACCTTGAGCAAACGTCCTGGCTTCCCTCTTAAGGTACACCCTGAATATCCTTGAAGACATTGGTGGTGGAGAGAAGGTCAATGATGAAATCATTGTCAGCTGGGTCAATGAAACACTCACTGCAGCTGGGAAGGATTCAACCATCTCCAGTTTCAAGGTACAGGTTTTTTCACAAATCTCTGCTCAGGAATCTCTTATTCAGAGTGCTTGTGTATGGCATATAGATGTGTGTATGGTATATAGATGTGTATATGCCTATACACACACACTCTACATTATGATATAACTCACTGCATAGCTTGATTATTTTTTCATTCCTTTTAAAAAGCTTGTTCAAATACACAGGTTTTATTCAAGGGACTTTATTGTGAAAAAGTAATAGAAATATGATATGAACACTACAGGAAACACCTTGAATTCCAGTTTGGCTTGGGAAATCAAAGGATGGAGACAGGAATGAAGACTGGAATTAAGAAAGAACTGCTGTGCAGTTGGTTATGAATCAACAGCAATTACAAATGGCAGTATTAAAATGAACAATCGCAATACATTTATAACCTGGTAGTACCATCCAGAGGTACCTTGCCCTATTTTGCAAGGTACCACACAAACACAGAAGAAGATCATTTCTAGTATGCTTCTGATTCTATTAAGCACATAGTGTCTACGACACTTCCCACGATAGGGAACACTCAATGGATATAAATCAGCAGTTTGCACCAGGCGAGAGCAGATCCATCAAACTTCGTGTAATGAGTTCAGGAATCCCACAGCTAGTCCCTCTCACCCTCCCATCAGCAGATGTCTATCAGTGTCATCTCCCCACAGGAAGCAAATGCACTAGCCCTGCACCCCATCTTTTGCTTTAATGACTTCGTATTCTATGACAAGGTGACCTGCTTCTTGGATGAGGGAAAGGCTGTGGATGTTGTCTATCTGGATTTTAGTGAAGCCTTTGACACTGTTTTCCACAACGTTCTCTGGGAGAAGCTGGCTGCACATAGCTTGGACAGTTGCACTGTTTGCTGGGTAAAAACTGGATGGCCAGGCCCAGAGAGTGGTGGTGAACAGAGTTACATCCAGCTGGGAGCCTGTCACCAGTGGTGCCCCAGGGCTCAGTTTTGGGGGTGTTTAACATCTTTATGGATGGTCTGGACAAGCAGATCAAGTGCATCCTCAGTCAGTTTGCAGAGGACACCAAGCTGGGTGGGAATGTTGATCTGCTGAAAGGCAGGAAGGCTCTGCAGAGGGATCTGGACGGGCTGGATTGATGGAACAAGGCTAGTTGTATGAGGTTCAACGAGGCCAAGTGCTGGGTCCTGCACTTGTATCACAACAGCCCCAGGCAGTACTACAGGCATGGGGAAGAGTGGCTGGAAAGCTGCCCAGCAAGAAAGGACCTGGGAGTCAACACTGGCTGAACATGAGCCAGAGTGTGCCCAAGTAGCCAAGAAGGCCAATGGCATCCTGGCCTGGATCAGCCATAGTGTGGCCAGCAGCACAGGGCAGGGATTGCACCCCTGTTCTCAGCCACACCTTGAATCCTATGTCCAATTCTGGGCCCCTCACTACAAGCAAGACATTGAGGTGCTGGAGCATGTCTGAAAGGCAACAAAGCTGAGAAAGGATTTATGTTCCAGAGCCTATGAGGAGCAGATGAGAGTTCTGGGGGTGTACAGCCTCAAGGGAAGGAGGCTCAGGAGAGGCCTTATCGCTCTCTACAACTGCCTGAAAGGAGGGTGTAGCCAGGTGGGGCTCAGTCTCTTCTCCCAGGTAACAAGTGACAGGACAAGAGGAAATGATCTTGAGTTTGCAAATGGCCAGGGAAGGTTTAGATTGGATATTACAGGAAGATTCTTCCCTCAAAGGGTTGTCAAGGCATGGAACAGGCTGTCTAGTGAAGTGCGTCACATTATTGGAGGATTTAAAAAATGTGTAGATTTGGTGCTTAGGGACATGATTTAGTGGTGGACTGGGAAGTGCTAGGTTAAGGGTAGACTTGATCATAAAAATCTTTTCCAATCTAAATGATTCTCTGATGTTTCATCCCTTGCGTAAAAAGAAAAAACAATCCTTGAAAGAGTTCTTAATCTACCTTAGATAAAAAAATGTTCTAAGCAGCCCTTTGTGACGATCTAAATAGTATTTGACTGAACTGTCCATTGCTCTTGAGTCTAGACTCTTTGTGGGAGTTCTGTCATCCTGTTCTTGCATTTAATTTTATTTTTTGTCTATGCAGGATAGCAAAATCAGCACCAGCATGCCAGTTCTGGATCTCATTGATGCCATTCAACCAGGGTCAATCAAGTATGACCTCTTGAAAACAGAGGACCTGAATGAGGAGGAGAAACTAAATAATGCTAAGTATGTTTCTGCCAAGTGGCACTTAGCATGAGTTACCTGCTTACATTGGCCTAACTCTGTCTTTAAAATGACTCTGCTGTCCTTTTCATCTGGCACAGCCTCATGTGAGAAATACCACCCGAGTTAGAAGCATGAAGGCAGGGAATTAGGTAATGAAAAGAGTATCAATGGAAATACAGTGTGTAATGTTGTAGTTCTTGCTTCATAAATCCCTAGAAAGGATTGAAATCACTTGGTTTCACAAGCTCCTGTTTTCTCATATTAAATTTAAAATTCTTTCAGATATCAGGGAACAACACCAACCAATAGTGAAGAGGGATTAGTGACAGCTCTTTAGTCATCTACAGGTAGAAAAAGGGCATCTTTAAGAGAGAAGGGGCAGGACAAGATTCATGCCTGAAAAACTGGTTCTCTAGATGTGGGTATTGATTTTTTTTCCCTGAATGCAAATGATTTCCTAGCAGAGAGTCAATTCTGGGGGCATGTCCCTCTCCTTTCAGAGTTACACAGATCACCTCCTGGTCTGATCATCAGTTTAATTTCTCTTCTATGCAGTAACTACAAAGGAGAAAAGAATGACTGTAAAGCAATCAGAGCTGCCATTATTTTTGTAAAGACTTTTCCCACTGTTCTTTTCCCTTCTATTTCCTACCATCTGTTCTCCTTTTTTTTTTGCAATCCTATGTGTGCTTTTTTCTGTACTTTATTTCTTCATTCCTCTGCTGTTCTTTCCCTCATTTCTCACCCCTGTTCCCCCACGTTCCCAACGTTTCTCTGCATTTTGGGGGAAATTTCACAAATGTATGTGCTCTGAGGTGGAAAGAACCTGGGATTTTCTAGCTTTTTTAAAAACATAGAAGAGACAAACTCACTGGAGAACAGCCAGTGTCTCTGAGCAGGTAGATGGGAATGTCAACCTGCACTTTCTGGGTATGACTGAAATAAGTCCCCAGATGTTGATTTTCAACAACACTGATTTCCACTGACATCAGCCTTCTGCTTCTATCCTTGCAAGTTAGTTTATGTGCAAAGCCTGAGTCTCAAAGATTGAAGGGGGAGCAAGGTCATAATGGGTGGTTTTGAGGATAATCTTTTAGGGGATGGATGATTAAATGTCTGTACCAGGACCTGCAGATCCCATCCTGCAGGTAATCAGTGGTCTAACCATCAGGGAATGCAGTCTGCCTTTTATTAGAAATGTAGTTCTTTATGAACTTGTCTAATACATTCCTATAGAAAAGTTTAACTTTGGTAAATCAGTGAAACCCATTGTGGTATTGATCATGTAAAACACTTAACAGGGGAAAATTATTGCTTCTGCACTAATTTCTGTCTTTATTTTTTTCCTTTTTTTCTCCCACCTCTGCAATGCAGATATGCCATCTCTATGGCAAGAAAAATCGGAGCAAGAGTCTATGCCCTTCCAGAAGACCTGGTCGAAGTAAAACCCAAAATGGTCATGACAGTGTTTGCTTGCCTTATGGGAAAAGGAATGAAGAAAGTTTAAAGCACAAAAGACTTGCACTGATGCCTGTTTGTACTAGTTTGTTCTATAGATTCCTTCAAACTGGATGCTGTTCTCTGTATCAATTAAATATGCAGGGTTCTCATGCTCTTAAGGCATGAGTGTTATACATGGTTCCAGGCAGAACCATGCAGAAGTTGTGTATTCACATGTATCCAGGAAATACTTTCTGCTTGATTTCTTTGCCTTATTTTTCCACTTTGCTAGCTATAACCATTTCATATTCCTAAACAAGTTTTCGACACTGAGGCCTAAGCATATCCTTTCATTAATGGATACCAGGGTTTTCTGTGGAGGGCATCCAGTGACAGATAGCTTTTAGGACTGTGAAATGTTATACTCTGCTTCTGCCTGAAAATATTGTCATGCTTTTTGTAGCATTTCTGCCATACTTACCTTCAGTTTGCACCTGGAATAACAAAACAAGTTTCCTCAAGCCAATGCAAGTAGTAGTGACTATTTCTGCAGAGGTAGGATCCTCTCAGGAAATTCTTGTGGAAAGAAATAAGTGTTTGGTGTCTGTAATGTGTTGCTGGTATGTAAACTGAGCAGTACTTTTCCCTGCAAGTTATGCCTCTGCCATCCAAGGCATTACTCACAGATTACATTACTGCTCACCAAAAAAACCACACTGCAGCCTGATCCTCCAAGAACATCCAAACTCTGGAACCTTGGCAACAAACATTCTCCAAAGGGTAATTCATTTTTATGTCATAATACACTTTAAAATGATTGCAAAGCATGCTAGTAATGAAAGCCATGTTAAAGAAACTAAGGGAATGTACTCAGTAGCAATACAATGAGAAGTGAACAAAGGGATGCAGAATGACATATTTATGTAGACAATAAAAATTCAAGTGTTAACTTCACAGACTTGCACTCAAGGGGCTGTGGCTCTGATTCAAGAGAGCATTTATACCTGTGCTAGCATAAGAAACACGTACTAAAATGCTCCACTGAACCTGGGCTGGGATCCTCAACAGTGCTAAATCAGCTTTGCTTTGCAGCTAACAAGGCACTGTAAATTTGCCTCAGTTGAGGTCCTAGCCCTGTCTGTGGATAGTCAGTGGGATATATTTGCACTGAATCTCTTCCTTGGCATGAGACATTTACTGGCCTTTATGTGGATTTTACTGTGGTGAAATGCAGAAGGAGGGAATTTTGCCTTAATGCACTCCCGTTGACACAGTTCTCTCCCTCTCCCCCTACCTGTCCTCCAGCCCTTGAGTACTGCCTTAACAAAGAACCAATAGTCTATGACATGAGAAATCTCTCCAAATAAAATGTTCTATAAAGCCAAATGTGTAGTCCTTGCTTTTAGTAGTGGATGTGCTAGTTGGTGTGTGTCATGGAGCTGAAATGGGGACAAAGGTAAAAATAATCTGTGGGCTCACTGAGAATGTGTCTTCTGCATTGTTACTGAAACCACAGATTGCAGAGAATGGAAAGAATTCTTTCCTAGGCCATTTGTGAAAATTCCCCTCTGAGACACTGCCAAAGATGGGACATTGTTCTGGCTGGACATCCAGTATGATTTCTCCATTTGGTGCACTGCCCATCATCCTCTTCCTTTGCCCAGGTACCCATAAATTCTGCTTCTTTAAGCATTCTGCAATGCAAATATGCTGCCTTGTTTCTGCAGGAATGGCCAGATCCTAATCCGATCTGACTGCCCTGTTCCTCTTAAGAATTTAATACAGGATGAGAAAAGTACAGCATCCTAAACCCCATTCTGTCTGGTCCCAGTATTTCCCAGTGCTTCCAGAGGAGGAGAACATCCAAAGTGCTATACTATGGAGATGCCACCCCAGCTTATTGCCCAGGAAGGGGGAGTTATGAGACCATGGCCCCTGCACTACTCCTCCTCCTCTTTCCAGGTATAGCACCTGCTGTTGCCGGAGAAGAGGGGTGGCACTGAAAAGGCAGCTCCACCCCCTTTGTGATTGACTTGGGAGTCCTTCAGAGGTAAACCAGAGAGAGGAAACTCCGACTGCAGAGCTTCTCTCAGGTGGGATGGCCATATTTTGTGTGAGTCTCATGCATGTGTGTGTGTTTGCAAAAGGAGGGGGCAATTTTTGTTGGATAAATGGTGTAGATCTGGAAGGACTGGGTAATCTTGCCTGAAGAGAGCCCTGCTTCAGGTTCCTTGTTTCAGGGAGATGGTGTCACCCCAGACTCAGGGGCAGTCATGAGGGATGAAGGAGATGACAGATTGGACATGGCAGCAGAACCAGGGGGAGAAGGATGGCTTTTCCCTTGACCCCAAATGAATGCAGGTGTTTGCCATCCCCAGAGAGTAGAAAGGATTTTCAGGATTTTCCATTCACCACCTCTTAGCAGCTCAGCTTTTTGCACAGGGGTAGGATTTTTAGAGGAGTCTGCTGAGATAGGCAGAGAGGAGGCTTCCATACATCATGCATTCCCACTAGGCAAGGCATGGGACTTCAGGGGCTCTGGGGACAGAAAGCTGCCTCTGCCTCAGGCTCTGGAGAGGGGCCAGGTGATGTACGGTGTTATTTGAACCATGTTTTGTGGAAGGGGCTGCTTTTCCTCCTCCTCAGCATCCCAGCTCCCTGGCACGCATCCCTCCCCGTCGGCAGCGCTCTGCCCGCGGGCTTTGGGGAGCAGCATCGCCGAGCGCCAGCCCGCACTCCGCAGCAGGGACAGATAACCACGAGATGGCACTCCCTGCACCCAGAGCTCCCACACCGCCTGCAGCACTGCCATCCTCTGAGGAACGGAGAAAAAACCTGGATCCTGAGCCCTCGGCACAAAGCCAGCACTCGCCCGTGCGCGAAAGGGAGTAAGCGCTGCTGGCAGGGATGCCACAGTAAATCCCTCCCAGATCTTCAGCCCTGGCTCTGGAATCGCACTTGAAAGACAAATCTGTCGTGGCCCTGAAGGCGTGGGAATAGCTGCATTCTGGTACGGGAGTAGAAATATTTTCACTTTTCAGTGCATTTCTGTTTAATTGAGTATTCTTACTTATTTGATGGACTTGAGGTTTTGCTTTCATGAACTGGTAATAGCAGCCTGTAATAAAGGTCTCTCAGCAGGTGCTGAAAGGGTTAAGCCTATGACAAACATCACTAAAAATACCAACCAGGATCTGGGATTTTTTGCTGTTGCTTTCCTCAAACTTTTTCCATCCCTCTTAGAGAAAGCAGCTGTCTTTGGGATTCACTCCCAAATCAAGCTGGCTTTGTAAGCACTTCCATTATTGATTTTCCTTGCACAATTAATCATAATTTTCAATGCTTCAAAAAGGCTTAGACACTCACACGAATAAAAATAAAGCATCAGCATTTAGACTAAATAGGAGAAAAACCATGAGGGCAGTCAATCCACATGCCTCAGGGTACAGTCTGATTACCAGATGGACTTAGAAGGAAATGTCCCCCCACAGAGTAGTAAAGCATAATTAGGTGTATGATGAGGATTTTACACCTTCTTGTAAATCATTTACCCTAGCTAGAAATCATCTATTCTAGCCTTAGAAAGGGGAGAGCAAGCAGTTTGGCTGGCTGCTGTGCTCTTGTAGAGATAAGGTTGTCCCTATTTCCTGCAGAACTGGGACTGAACCAAAACCCCAGCCTGGCATCACTCATCCTTCTAAGTGCAGCTTAATTCTGTTATGAGCCTAATCACAAACTTCAGGTCTGGTGTCCAGTGCTGCCTAAATGAGCAGCAGCTTTGATCTGGCTTCTGCTTAGAAAATAGAACCTTTGCAAAATAGGTCTCAGTCAGCTGGCTGCAAAAAGCACAGGAGCAGCACTGGTCCTACAGCAAGTACCAGTGACTGCTGGTTTCAGCTTGATGGAGAAATGGATCCTGGTGCCTCTGATGCTGCAAACCCATATGCTGAGTTCCTCAGAGTCAGCTCTCTGTCTTCTCCCACTTCTGGCAGCCTCCTCCACCATATGAAGAACAGACTTGCCAAGGATTTGGAAGCATTTTCCTTCAGGCTGCTCAGCCACTCAAGCCCAGTGCTTTTCAGGCAAGCAGACAAGGCAAGCAGCAGAGAGCAGCACCACTGAATGCCTAACTCTCATTGCCTGCTGTGTGGTGAGCCACTTTGGAGCTAAAGTTTGCCCACAAACCTAAGAATCTGTTCATTAAGCAGGGCATGAATCAGAAGAGCACTGTGTACTGGTAAGGTGGCATCTGTGGACTTTGTACAGCTTAATGTGAGAAAACTGTGAATTAGGGCCAAGCTCACATTATAATGCTCTACATTTTTTTTATAATTGTCAATCAGTGCTCAGTGGTGGTTCTCTTCTGCCACCAGGAAAAATGTGTTATTCCCCTGGCAATTCCTTTGCTGCTCTGAAAGTAACATACAGCTCTTAGTTCTCACCAAATAAAATTACTATATTTATAAAGGAGTGTTTTTCATTGCATCTTATTTACTTTTTGTGCCCTGATAACTTTTCAAAGTGCTTTATGAGAAACTTAATTTGTTCCCAGAATGCAAACTACTATTACTATTCCAGATCCATGATAAATTGTCCAAAGCTTGGCCAGAATTTACACAGGCCATCTGCTCACTGGTGTTACTACAGTATGCCTGAAATTTGTGAAAAGAGCAGAAAGCTACATAACCAATCCCACCTAGACACACTGAACTCTGGGCATTTGTTAAGGATCTAAAGAAATACAGCAATGAATATCTGTAAATGCACAAAGCACAGAGAGGAGATCCACACATCCACTCTGGAATTCTCCTAGCAGGTGCTTCACATGTGTGGTGATGCTTTGATTCATGCAGGCAGAAAAGCAATGTGAAAATAAAAAGCAAAACACCCTGCATGTGTGAGAGGTGGTGAACAAGGCTTAGGAGCACCAGCCTTGCCATGCCTTCTCCTCAAGGCCTGTGTTTGCTTGGGTGTCAGTGAAACCATCCTATGGTTAGGTAATGTGCCAGTGAAAGGCTCAATCAGCCACAGCAGGGAAAACAGAGATCCTGAGGAGGGATGCAGGCCCTGCCCACCAGTCCTACATCCACTGCTTGCTGCCTGCTGCACTGTCAAATCACAATTGGCATTAGGGAGATGTGGCCTCAGTGCCTCATAATGCTTCTCAGACCTTCCTGGGCTGATGCTGTCCATGCAATGATCAGATTTGCACGCCAGTCAAATGCCTCTAGAAAATTTCAGAATTTGTAGAAACTTCCCAAATTTGCAGTTGGAGCCAAATTCTAGAGCAGTGATGGTTGTCTCTGCAGTGTGCATCTGCTTGCACAGATTGTTGGTGGGGACCACACCAGCTGAGAGGGGTGAATGAAAGAGGGCAGGACCTTTGCTCTGTGGGCTTTCTCTTCAGCAGCATCCTCAAACAGGCCCTGGCACCTTTCAAACAGGTCCTAGAATTCTCCAAAAGCCCGAAGGAAGGGTCCACTCTTCTATTCTCTGACAGACACCATGCAAGAAATGTGAGCAAGGGCAAGGAGTGCAAAGAAGAAAGCAAATTCTGCTGATCCATCCAGAGACAGGCAGAACACATCCCTGCTCCAGGGCTAATTGCATTCTGGATATGTGCACACATAACCTTTGTACACAGAGGGGGAGACAGGTGTGCATCCATTCACATGCAACTTGGCCAAAGTGTGCTCTCTGTAGGTGGCACTTGGACACCTTCCTCAAGTGCTCAGAAGTTCTGCTTGGAGTGCTCCTGGGACTCTCTTTGATATCCTTTGTTTACCAAAATAAAACTTGCTTGCAAGTGCTCCTTGCTAAGACACTGGCAAATAAGTCAAGGTGTACTGGCAAAAAAACAACATGAGTCACTTGGACAACATGTTGTTTGTGTGGTGGTTTATAACAGACCTTCAGGAGGCAGAGCTCATGAAGAAAGTGTTTAAACAGTACAGACACCTCCCCACTTACCCCAAACCCTGCATACACTATAGCAGCTTTCTCTCTGCTAACCCAGGAGAGCTGACTAGCAAACAGAGTAAAAGAAAAGATTTAATAAATAAAATAGGGTGGCACAACAGAGTCCTCAAAAATGCCAAGGAAACAAGTATTTCCAGCCTCTGCTCATACCTATCAGCCATGATTGAAACATACTGCTGAGGTGTGTTTCCTCGCAGGTTAATCCATCATTTT
>WBNQ01049629.1:25782-38535 GCA_013401375.1 Spizella passerina | reverse complement strand
ACAGATTAAAGGTGTATTTTGCTAGTGCTGTGACATTAATGAAAATAGTATTTAGTGCCTATTTTTCAGCATCCTTATTAGTGCAGAGTCAGTCGCACTGTATGAGCAGCAGTGATGGATTTTTAAAATGGAGGCTTGCTGGAGGGAGGGAGGATTGGCAAATACATGATGTGTCTAAAAATTACTGGAAAACAGTAATTTTCAGAAGTGTTTCTCCAGTGGCAGATTCATTAGAATAAAATATCAACTGAATAGTTTTGACTAATTTGTGATAAAAGTGAACAGATAATGGAAATTTCAGGATTGCTCCCGGCTATTATGATGGCTAAGCATTTTGCATGGAAGAGCAAAAACCTACCTTAAGGATTTTTTTCCAGCCTTTTTGACAAAGCTTAAGAGTTTTTAACATCTCAAAACATGTTTGACCTCCCCACCCTTAAGCCATTTTGACACTCTTTACCATTGCATTTCAACAGGAAAGAAAGATCCTTTTTATAGCCAAATGGCTTCCTCCTTCTCTTCTGCCTCTTTCCCCTCCATCCCCCACCCCAGAGAGCCTTTTGAGTGCTCAGGCTTCAGCTGCTGCCTGGATCCTGGCTACATCTGTCTTGTTTAGATGGTCCTAAGAAAAAACAGCACTGAATGTGACCGGAGGGCCAACAACAAGATATGTTTCTTTTCAAATTTGAAAGGAAGCCTTGCACTTGCTTCTGCCTGTTTCTCTAAACTGTTTTTAAATCAATCATGGCTCTTGCTGGTAAATGCTTTCAATCCCGTCCCTCCCTGAAATGGTCAAAATCCAAAACATTTGAAGAAAGTCTAACGAGTTAAATATGGTGATGTTCACAAGCCCTGTTTCCCCTCATACAGCTTCCAATTTGATGAAATAAACTCTTTATGGGCTCTTGCTTTGAGACACCCATTGGGAAAAGTTTCAAAGAGGATAGTGTGGCTCTAGGTGGAATTTAGAGGTTTGCAAGTCCACTGATGGCAGACTGGGCTTTTGTATTTGTGTTAAAAGGGACAGCATTAAAAACTGATTTTGGACCCAAGCAGTACTTGATGTTTTGTGGTGAAAAAGATGGTGACTGTCATGGAAAGAGTAATTATGCTGGGCAGATGGAGGACTGAGTAGTTCCTATTTTGGGGGGAATCATCTGACACTTTTAGAGTGCAGGATTAGGGCAGGAACAATGACAATCTCTGCCAGTCAAGAATGGAGTTAGAAAAATGTGGAGTGGTGGTTCTGTTTTTTAAAGGTTCATCAGCTGGGTGGGGGAAGCCGTGCAACTTGATCCTGTTCATAAAATTCAGCCATAGCTAAAATGGATTTGCCCTTGTGACAATATCTTGTAGCACAGAAAACAGGAGACTGTGCTTTAATGCATGAGAGCACACTGATGTTTTTGCATCACAGCCTATGTGTGTCTGGCTGGAGGTGCCAACTCTTGGTTAGTAGCCTTTACCACACTGGAAAATGCATTTTTATAATGAACTGTGGGGAAGAGAGGAGAAACAAATAGCAGAAGAAATTGCTCTTTTAAGAGTTCCTATCATCACTTGACTAAATAATGGCTGTCACCACTTTTTTTTTGGTTAAGAAACTTATTGGCCATTTCATTTTTAATAGGCTTATACTGGAAGTGAATAGTTCTGTATGTGAGCTCTATTTTGTTGCTAGCTGTGATGAAAATAAGTGTGTAGGAGATGCACCCTAAATAGTTGGCATGTTACTGGTGTGACTTGGGTATCCAAGAACCTTGTCTTTTAAATTTTGGGGAAATGTTGCTAGAGTGAAACTGTGTTTCATTGCAGCATTTCCTCTGTAGTTACAGTGCTTGAACTTTGGAATCCACTTTCCTGGCTTTTGTGTGGGGGAGGCAGAGCAAAATGGGTGTTTGTGCTGAACTCAGCCCGTGCACTGGGCTTCAGGTAACAATTATTTGGCTTTTTAACATCCTTGTATTTGGCATGTTGAGCCAGCCACACGGGGTTGTCTTGAGAATTTGCACACCAGGAGCAGGTCAGCTCACTGGGGCTTTGATTTCTGCTAACCTCATGCTGCTGCACTCGTGGTTCTGTGCAGAGATGTGTAACCTCAACCAGCTCTCAGGTGGTTTTTGCTTGTGTTCTGGAACAAAGACTCTGAAGCTTGGTTCTTGGATGTGTTGTAAGGACAGTCTCTACCTCAAGCCAGTCTCTTAATGCACGCTGCAGGATTTGGAATGGAATGTGTAGCTTACTCCTAGAACAAGAGGAGCACTTTTAAAATGCATTTCCTTGTGAAAAGCTGGATTAAATAGGAAAACAGATTTGCCAAAAGTGAATTTAACAATTTAGACTCAATTTCTTCCAGACTTGAAGGGGTAGATTTCAATTTAATTCACTGATTTAATAAAAATTAGTGGCCTGACATCTGCTGGTTCTCAGCAGACATAAGAGAGGTCACAAACTGGAACAGGCTGTGCCTGTACTGGTGGGTTTAACAGTGTTGGCACAAGGTGACATACATTAGCTAGACTTTGTCTTCAACCAAGAGAGCTGTGGAGCCCTCAGAGTCCAAAATGTCTTCCAAGTAAGCTGTAGCTTTGTTTTCAGATTTCTCTTGAGAGGTGTGGAGTTCCCTGAAACAACCTTCTAATGCCCAAAGACCTCTCTGATTTGAAACCCATGTCCCATTTTACAGCCTGTGCCTTTTCTCCTGCAGAAAAGTGGAGAGCTGGGGGATAGGGATGGAGGTTAATGTATTAATGATCAGCCTTGCTTTAATATTCAGTTTGCTAAAAGCTGAGGAATTTTGAGTCTGTCATATTATGCTGTAAGGATTGCTCTCACTGCAAAAACCCTGCCCTTGGCCCATAGTTAGCTCAGTGTGTAGCCCTGTTCTGCTGGTGTGGGGTGAAGGATGGACACACACTGCTCACAGGAGTAGTGTACAGCTGGGGCAGCACTGAGGGCACTAACAATACTGTGTCAGCCCTGATACCCATTTTTATTCCTCCTCTTGGGAAGCTGAAGTTTGGCCTCCTGCAGCCTGAGCTCAGTACCCCCAGCTGCTCAAAATGGAGGCTGTGTGCTGATACAAAGGCGATGCTGCTGCTGCTGTTGCCGGAGGGCGTTCCCTCCCCAGCGCTTGGCTCCTTCAGGGCTGGTTCTGCGCTGGCCCCAGGAGCCAAGGGCGCTGCTGCTGCTGCTGGGCCAGCAGGAGGGGCAGGCTGCCCCCTCTCCTCCCTGCCCACCCCTGGCTGGTACATCAGCACCAGCCTTTGCACCTCTAGTAGTACTGCTGTCACTTTCCTGTCATCAGTACAGCAGGCTGTATTAGTGAACTGATGAGTAACTTCATCCTTTATAGTCTGTGGGTGAGTTTTCAGGGTAATCCTCGCATCAGTTCTCTGGTGGCACTGCGAGGTGCTGCTGCTTGCTTGTCTAAACTGGGAGTGTGCTTGAAAGGCTGGTGGTTCTGGAAGAGATGGGTTTACCTGGGTCAGCCTTGAAGCCTTTGTGAAACCTCTCACAAATACTCTTTGTATTTGTGAGTGGAAGTCTGAAGTTGTACTGGGTGCTGCATCGTGGAATACATACATGCTTCATGTAAGTCAGAATCTTTTTGGAAATAGAGCTGCCTTCCCCTGACAGCATCCACAGTGCAGCCCTGGGGACTTGTAGTTCTGCCTAAAGTGGAGGAGAGAAGTGGTGTGGGATTGGGATCATCACCTGAAACTTGGAGCCTCTTGGGATTGAATAGCTTCTGTTGGATATCATGAAACCACAGTACTAAACAGCTATCTCTTGCAGCAAATCTTGAACCACATGCACCTTCAGGTCCAAAGTATTGCCTGCAGTGAATTTGCTTTTTTTCCTTCAGCCCATTAAACTATTCCACTTACAGAAAAACAGTCTTTATCAGAAGAGACACTGGTCTGCTGCATGAGTTGAACACAAAAGTCAGTGTGAAATCTGTAATAGAGGGTTCTTGCCTTGTTCCTCAGTTTACCAAAGCCTTCTGCAAATACCATCTTACAGTGGAGCTCTTTACACTCTGACTTGTTTAGTTGTAATCCTTTATCTTTCAGATTTCCTGCTTGTCTGGCACCACAACTTTTCACCTGTCTTCTAATTTAATACTTGGGGTTTTTTTTAATGTGGCTTTAACAAACAAATATAACTTGGGGTAAAAGGAAGAATATTAATGTACAGTGTAACTGGGGCTTCTGTTCACTGTAAGGGTCTTTTGACCTGCTTATTAGGGGGGGCATTGTTCTGGTAAGCCATTCCAGAACCCATCCTGCCAGTCTTCTGCACAGGATTAATCATTTCCTCTTGACCTCCTGCTCTCTTTTCCTAACATGTTGCATTGATCAGAATCCTTAACTCACAAGTTTGCTCCTGTTTTTTAAAGAACGGGAGGAAAAGGAGGGGGGAAGGAATGCAAAGAAATTAGATATAATGTCTGCTGTTAACATTCTTAGTAAGCTTTATTCCTTTTTTTCCTGCTTGACTCCTCCCTTCTCCCAAGAAAAGAAATCCCTTCCTGGTATGTATTAGCTCCAGATCTCAAGCATCTTGAGTGCCTCTGTTTCACTGGAATTACTTTTTCTGAGCATGCAACTTCCTGCAAGATCAGCTCTGCTTAGAAAGGTCACATTTAAAGCTTTACCTAGCTGAGGCTTTTGTAGGCTACTGATCTACCACATTAGAGCACTTTATTAATCTTATCTGCAGTATTTCCATCATAGCTAAGGCAGCATCAAAAATACTGCACGTGACTCTTAATTTCCCTCTAGTTTTTTTTAATGCCAGCAGAGGGGAAGGTATTTATGGGATCATATGGGTACCTCCTAGTGGGGAAACCTCCATGTTTGTCTTTACTGACAACATCTTCCTTAAGCCTTTGAGGGAAGCTGTTGACTTTAAGGTACAAGGGTCTGCTGCCAGCCAGTCCTAGATTATATCAGTAGCAGAAAGGAGGACTTGTTCTGTTCAAATCACCCACGGGTCTGTATTCCCCTACTACCTGTTGCTGGCAGCTGAACCAGACTTCACAGGAGTAGACCTCTCTAGGCTTCAAATTTTACTTCTGCATGACCTAATTGTTCCAGCCCACTTGTGCCCAAGTGTGGTCTGGTTTTGAGAAGGCTGCTGCAGCTTGTGCTTCCTTTTCTAAGGTGTTAACAGCAGCTCCAAGGGAGAGAGTTAAGCTGAAGAAAGGCAATGGGATAAAAGCAGAGGTCTGTTTCCTGTTCTCATAGAACCTCTTTCTGTGAGGCTGCATGTCAGAAGTAATCTTTCACTCTTAGCCCTTGCTTAAGACCTTGCCTCCTGGAAATAGATCATTTAACCTGCTCTGTATCTCTAAGCAGTGATGCTGGCTGATAAGCTGTTCTGGGTGCCGTGGCTTGCTCAGATCAGAGGAATGCCAGGAGTATTCCCAGGAGTACTTTGTGCTGCTCTGGCTACCTGGGGATTCATCTTTGTACCCCAGTTGAGGCTCGGAATGGCTCCAAAGGGCACTGAGCCATGTGACTGACCATGCACAGATTACTGAATAGCAGAAATGGCAAAGCTAGAAGTAGACCATGAGCTGGAAATAAAGCTGGGTATAGCTGTTCTGTCAAAAGCAAATGGATTGGAAGCTCCCTCTATCTAGTGATAAATTCATGGTCCTGTGGAGTGAGAGATCTGACTTAGCCCATCCACTAAGCCCATGGCACCTGAGCATGAGAAACAATAGCCCATTGTTCAGAAGCTGTGGGGATTGTTAGCTTTTTGTTAACTGCTGATTTTGGAGGAATTGCCAAATTCCATTTTGTTTCCTGCGCTGAGGTAGGGTTGTGGGACTGTCCTCTCAGTAAAAACATTATGATGGCTTGTAATGTCTTCTTACTTCCCAGAGCTGTGTGTTTAGACCAAGCAAAAAGGCCACATCACAAAGCAGCATTTCACTGTCACAAAGAAATTGGGGCAAGAATTCTGAGATAATACAGGATACTTCTTAGCAGAGGAGGCTCAATGTTTGTCTTTGCTGGCATCGTTTTTGTTGTGTTGTGAGGCAAGCCTTCCACAAGACCACCTCCTATGCGTGGTAATAGACAAATCCAAAGAAATCACCTGCACTGAAGGCAGGTTCAGGCTGATAGCTCTAGCACCATGCATGTGAGGGCTGGAGCTCGGTGGAGGGAGCTGTGCATCTTTCCTACTTCTCCTCTCAGGAGGTCCTGTGGGCTGGGGGTGCTTTCAGCCGTGCCCCAGAGCTTGCAATGAGTAGTTGTTTTTTAGCTGCTCTCGCCCACCACACCCGAACATCCAGGTTCTTGTCCCTGGCTGCTGCTGCTGGCTGTTGTGCTCCCCTGGCATCTGGCTCCGGTGATAAGGGACACAAAGCAAAGATGAGGAGGACTGTGCAGCCACAGAAGGGGGCCTCTTACTTGCCCCTGGTCCAGCTCCAAAGGTCTGTCTTCCTTTTCCCCAAGCTTCCTTGTGGAAGGCTGCAAGGTCCCTTACTGCCATTGGTTGATATCAAATGGGCCCCTTCAGTTGGGGTGTGGAAGGGGGTAGTTGCATAACATGCTTCTCTCTTCATGTGTTATCTTGATGGACTGTCTTGGCAGTTATTAGCCTGTTCAATCGGGGAAAAAAAAAAGTCTATTGACTTGTTTCTAAAGCTTCAGCTGTGTGGGCATACATACAGTTGTTTTTGGCATCGAGACTACCTGCTCACAAAAAATTACAGCAAAAAATTGCTGCAATTACAGCAGGGATTCTCCAGGAGTGTCTTGTGAATGGTTTCAGGATACAAGATGTCTTTCCACTGTAAACGTGAAGTCCTGCCTCCAGTTCCATTTACACAGATGAGAACTCATGGAAAATGGTTTTGCCCCCCCCCCCCCGTATAAGCCAAGAAGATATTTTTTCAATTTCACATTGTGGTCAGAATAGGGCTGAGGCAGGATCAGGACCTGTCAGTCACACCTGCATGATTCATATCTTATTCCAGTCCCATGCCATCTTCTGCTTAAAAGCACATGACTGACTACATGCGCTGCTAGTACAGCATTTGGCTGCTCAGTTCTGGTCCAGGGAGTATACTTGAACCCCTGAAGAACTCTAGGGCATTGTCAAGTCTCATTTCTAGCTCAAACAAGAAATGGAACTCTCTTTTCAGGAAAGAAGGTATCCAAGTAGCTGGATTTTATAAGTTTTTGTGGCAGAAGCTGTGTCAGTGCAGTATACAATTCCAGAAATAGCCTTATTATCTAGTCTGAAACCAATGTATTTTGCTAGCTGGGCTGTTTGTATGAGAATTATTTTTTAAAACTGGAGATGTGAGAAATAGCTCTTTCTAGCAAGGGCTCTTTTAAGCTTTGTACATCTTCCCCCAGTGTGGTGATGCACTGGCACAGGTTGCCCAGAGATGTTGTGGCTGCCCCATCCCTGGCAGTGTTCAAGGCCAGGTTGGATGGGGCCCTGACAGCCTGTCCTAGTGGAAGCTGTGTCCCTCCTCCTGATGGGGGGGGAGTTGGAGCTAGATGGTCTCTAAAGTCCCTTCCAGCCCCAAACCATTCTGTGATTCTGTGGTCTTGTATTCCTTTTGGAACCATGGAAAGTAGTACAGCAACAGCCATGAGAGCTGACTGAGGTAGCTTGCAGACCTGATGAAAGCTTTGATTTTCCATCTTGGAGGGAAAATGTACAGTGGTAGAACCTCTCCTCTGTCTAGGAAACTGGGCACGTTCAGGCTGCATGAAGTCAGGGTGATACTTCCATGGTGTCTCAGCAGCAGATTGGAGTTTGTGTGAGAAAACCAGAACACTAACAAAAAAAAAAAAAAATCTGTTGTATTTTCCTCAGAATGGTCTTGATGAGAAATGTGTGTCTTCTACAATAGAAGGCTTCTGGTTACTTGTTGTACTCCTTTCGGTGCTACCTGAATTGAGTGCAGAAAGGATTAAGATTGGTGCCATCTGTATGTTTTGATTTGGCAAGTAGATTAAGTTTGAGGTTGCTTTGTCTAAGCAATTACTAGTGTGGTATTTCAACATTCTATTGGTAGTATCTGTTATTAAAACAGACTTAAATATTCTTACACTTTTCTGAGCATTAGATTATTACACTCTTTGAAGAGAGAAGTCTTAACAGAGTGGTTTAGCTCAGTGGCCTGTGTAGCCCAGAATATATTCAGAATGTGCTATGTTTGTGCTGTCTTTGTGATCACAGACATTTCATAGAAAGAAAGGATGTGGGAAGAGAGGTGGTTCTGCTTGTCCTTATTCTCTAAGGTAGGTGTTAAAGGTGGTGTGCTTTTCACCTTGCTGGTGAAAATAGTGATTGCATATGAAAGAACCCTGACCAACTGGCTTACAGCTTACCATGTGGCTTACAGCACAGAGAGGTATTTTACTGAAGTTATTAGTGCCAAATTAAAATTCTCTGAAAATGTTCTTCCTCATCAGAGGCTGTGGATATACAACTCAGTCCATGCCCAAAGTCTCTGCTGTGGTTTAGTTTTTCACACGAAGAGCTGGCAGTGAGGAATCCTGGAACACTGATGTAGGATGGGGAGGGGAGCTCTCTAGGTTCTGTTTGGAAAACTTGTGCTCTTGTCACAAAGGAAAACACCAGCCTGTACTGCCCTGGCAATAAAGCGTGACTTGTGTGACCCTTTTAGACTAAAGAAATTGCTTGGAGTTGCTTAAATATGCATAGAAATGTCTTAAATCCACCTAGAAATACCTTATCAGCTGATTGCATGCAAACTGGTTTTCCCTGTGTGTTTCCCTGCTAATAGGGGCTCAGACATGCTCTCCAAGTGTCCTTTGGTTGGTTGGGGCCCCTTTGATACCTGTGCTGCCCTTTGCCAAGCAGCAATAAAACCAAACCCTTTCTAGGAACTTGGAAGCAATCGGATCAGAGCCTGCACGTACAATGCCAATATTCAGCTGAGCAGTGTATAAGGAGCAGTTGGAAACACAGGGCAGTAGTAGATGAAGTTTAAGATCAGGGAAGCTAGAGAAAGAAAGTGGAGGCCAGTTTTTTGCTTAGCCTGTCTTTCCTACCTCAGTAAAAAAAGTAGTGGAGGTAGAGCTAGACTAAAAGTGTTGCTCTGAGTCCTTCCTCTGAAGAAGCATGAGCTCGTCTCAAATGTATTGTTTAAAAAACAAAACCAACAAAAGTAAGTGAACTGCTTTGAAGTGTCATTTCTAAAAATTGAACTCATTCCAGGAAATAAATACAATATTCTAGTATTCTCTGCAGTGAATTCTTTATTTTCTTAAGTTCTGCTTGCTGTCACTGCTATGTGATTAAAGATACTTGAATGATTCAAATGTTGGAGTGTCTCTTTTCCTTAAAGCTTGATAATTTAATATTCATTATTTGCACTTGCAGATTCACAGTGCAAATTTGGTTTAGAGAGATTGAAGTTAGTTTAATCTTTGCCTTCAAGACTTTAAAGTCCTCCTTCCCACCTTTCTAGGATAATATTCCACTGTGCCAGATTGCCCATATTGCCACCAGAAAATTGCTTGGACCACTTCTTACAAAATCAAAGGTCAACTCCATGCCTTGGTGGCAGCTGGGAAACTAATGATTTAATGCTGCTTTGACCTTTGCCTTCCTAGTCCGTTTGAGTCTGACCCAATGTTTTAATTTTCCAATACTGCTGGGCAGTTGGCTTTTGTCTGTTTCCAGATGTAACTTGCATATTGAGGCCTGTTACTGAAGTGAGAACAAAACATCTCAGCCTACAAGGGGAAGGAAAAATAACAGCACCTACTTCTTACACTACAAAATACAGCTGTCTGACACTGATGCTTCTGCAACTAACCAAGGTCAGGTTTAGAATAACAAAATGTGAATATTTGTCCCAACATTCACATCTAAAGTATGTTAGCAGCAGTCTTAGGTAAATGCTGCTTTTTAACGTGTCTGTAAAAAGTAAGAGAGGAAAAACAATAGCTCTTTCCCCTCCATTCTGCCCTCAGTCTCTCAAAATAAGTTTGTTTTTTTTTTTTTCTGGAATAAAAGTCAATGTTTGTCCTGATACTGGGCAATATAGAAAAAAAGCCAGTTAGTTGTTGAAAGTGCACATGCTTGCCGTGGCTTAGGGAATTGAAAGAAATGTAAAGTGAGATGGAAACCAGTGGTGACATACCCCTTAATTGTGATTGGGAAGTTCTTTTTTTTTTCCCTCCCAAAACAAAAAAAACCAAAACAACCCAGCAACTCCTCAAGAGTATTTTGTCATGGATTTTTGGTGTATACACAAGGTGAATAATGCATTAGGCTTTTGCAATACCGGTGATTTTGCAACCATTGCCAGTACAGTTTGCATTTGCTGTTAATGGTGTGATAATGGTGGGGAAAGCACCCTGAGGTGACTCTTCTTTTCTTAATGAAAAGACTGCTGATTGTTTGGGAAGCTCCCCCTTGGGTGCTGATGCATATGGAAGCTTCTCTCTGCCTGAAAGTGCAAAATCTCTTTTTTTGCCTGGCCTGTGTGCCCATCAAGAGCACGGATTGGATTCATTCCTGCCTTAACTACACTGCAGCTCTCAAAGGTCAGCTCATACCCGGGCCTGCGTGTGAGAGGGTAGTTTTGCAGAGCAGATGGGCTCCTAAAACTTTTATGGTTTCCAGTCAAATCACCTCAAGCTGTAATCTCATTAAATCTTAAGTGAATCAGTGGGTCTGGTTATTACTTGAAAGCAGTGTTACAGGAAGTGATGTTCCTGATGCAGTGGGTCTGTCCTGGCAGTAAGCTACCAGAGGTGCTTGCCTGTGTGTGGCTCTTAAAGCTGCTCCCTTACTTTGATAGCAAAGGTGGGGTGTGTGGGGTGCAACGAGTAAACATTTTGGTGCAGCACTAAGATAGAAATGCAACTTTTCCTGAAACTTTAATTGTGTTGGCTTCAGGAGTCTAAATTCTCCCTTGCACTCTTAATCATGCACACCCATTGTACTTTCCCAGTGCTCATTTGTGTCTTAAAATAAATTAACAACTACTAATTTAGGAAACCAGCATGATGCTTAATGCTGTGCACAGTTGCTGAGAGAACTGCATGGCAGCACTGTCCAAAAGCCTGACCTTCTTCCTATTCTTTAATTCAGCATAACTGTCTTTGGGAGAAAATGATACCTAAAAGAATCTTCTGGAGGGAGGCAGGTAACTTAGTTGAAACTCATTTGACCAAGAGGAGTCGACTCTTAGTTTAATATTCCTGTTCTTGGAAATCTGGTTAAGCATGTTTTGTGCCTGGATTGCAGAAAAGCTTTTTCCTCTTCAGAGAATAAACCTAATCTGTGACCTCCTGGTACTTGCTTCTTAGTCAACAGGGGACACGTAGGACTAGTTTGGCAATACATAAAAAATTAATGATCATGGCATAACATGCAAGACTTGTGTACACAAGAGCGTTCATAAAAACACAACCTGCTGATTGTGCAGAGATAATAAAATTTCTTCTGCCTTGCCCACCCACTTCCTCCCTCAGGATATATGTGTGCTGTATGAGACCATACCTTGTGTTAACCCAGCCTTTTGGCTAGTTCATGTACCTAAATGGCATCAAAGTCCGGCTGATCCTTGTCAGAAATGGCTTGTTTCTAATTTAGGAGTTTACAGTGCGCTTTAAATGTAAGAATGTGCTCTTTATCGAAATTTTATATCACAAGAAAGTGTAGAGAGGGATTTTTTTGTTGTTATGTATTAAGACTAATGTGTATTTTTCTTTTCAAAAACCGGGCAAAGGTTTAACCTTAGCCATCCTTTCCCTCTTCTTTCTTCCTCTGGTAAATTGAATCATGTTCAAATCTTCCCCTCTAGTTCAGCCTGGATAGCTTTTCTTCCCTTCACTGATGATTGAGCAAGCTTTCTATATTTTCATTTATCCTGATTTAAAGCTTAAACAAGGCTACAGTTAAAGTTTAGGATAAGGCTAACTTGCCTGCACAATGTAGAAGCAATCTAAAGCTAGTGGAATGTGGATGCTGCTATTGAAAAGGCTTTCACCGAGGGATTCAAAGTATTTAAGCATTTTAAATATTCAGAATGCCTTTAAATTCTTAAAAAGGTCCTTGAAATTTGGCCCCGAACCATGACAGGGTGGCATCAAACCACTAAAGTTTGGTCAGACCAAAGCTGTAATGCTCTATAGCAGAAACATTGTGGTGTTTGTAGGAATGCCACACTGTACACTTGCCCCACGAGAGAGAGCACCATGGAATGGATAAAAAACAGTGCCTATCAATCATAACTTAAACCTTGACTGTGATAGAAGATCGCCCTCGTTCTCCCAGAACTGGAGCTACTACTCAATAATGGCATCTATGGCACAGTGACAAAGTGCAGTTATTAGTGTTATTATCTGTAAGCACCTCACATCTGTCCTGTGGTTGGAAGGAGTAGTAACCATGCTGTCAGTTTCCACTTACTTGAATATTCCTCCTGGAAAGCTTACACTTTCCAGCATTCCCAAATTCAGAAGGAGAGCAACCTGAAGTCCCTCCATGAGGAAAAAGGCTATTAGAATAGGACACTGTGCCGCTCTTAAATCTTTGACAGAAATGCTGAAAGTGCATTTTCAGGGATTAAAAAAATCCTCCTACAATCAACAAAGACCACTTGGTGGAAGAGGGGCTTTAAACTTGTTTGCACCTATATATTAGCCACTTGGAAATAAGTGTGCAGTGGGTAGATAATTCATTCAGAGTTCTGAAACTTCGAGGTTTTGCTCTGTTGTCAGAGAGGTGAAG
>WBNQ01049629.1:0-21640 GCA_013401375.1 Spizella passerina | reverse complement strand
TTCATACTCAGTTTTCCACTAGGAGTTGAATATTATGAATTTAAGGTGTCTATCCTGATAGGCTTTCTGACCCCCCAGAACTTATTAATGGGAATCAGTTGCATCAAAGTGAATTTTGTTAGTTAGTGGAGGATTGACTAGAGACTAGCTGTATAAGAAAATCAATCCTACTCAAGACCTGTTTGTGTTGGGATCAGGGAAGTCTGTCTGTCAAACTGCACACAACCCATCTGCTTAACATGTTGTTTCTCATTGGTTTGTCTTCACCATGAGGACTAGCTGCCCTTGAGTGAAATATGGGAACTTCAGGGTTGTTTGACTTTCTTCCTGCTCCCTTCCCCCATCGAATCACAAAAAGAACAAGGATTGTCTCCCATATTTTAAGAGACAAAAACTTTTTATTTGTTTGCAAGACATAAAATGGGGTCCTAGCTGTCATATTTCCATGTGGAGATCAACAGTTGCCGAGGACCTGAACAGAGAAAGTGCTCTCTGCAGCGGTGTGGGAACAGCACGGGTTTGAGGAAAATGGATTTTGAGAGGTGAGGCCTGAACTGATGATAGTCACAGAGATGGCGCAGGAGCCTTGTGTGCGCTGTCACTCTTAGTCCAACCCTTTCTGTGCAGAGAAGGAAAATTTTCACAAGCTCTTACGCTGAGCTGTGCAGGAGAGGAGAGAACACCTTANTGCTCTGTGCAGCGGTGTGGGAACAGCACGGGTTTGAGGAAAATGGATTTTGAGAGGTGAGGCCTGAACTGATGATAGTCACAGAGATGGCGCAGGAGCCTTGTGTGCACTGTCACTCTTAGTCCAACCCTTTCTGTGCAGAGAAGGAAAATTTTCACAAGCTCTTACGCTGAGCTGTGCAGGAGAGGAGAGAACACCTTACATAAGGAGTTTGTAGAGATGTTAACATTTGGTCCTCTCTAAAATACAAAAAACACCTTGTGCAGCAGCAAAGAAGTTGTAAACCTGTTGCTGTTTACAGCATTGCTGAAATCATGGCCAAGCTTTGGATCAGAACTTGAAGACACTCTGGTTTTCAGAGAGCTGAAGAATTTACTGACTCTTCAGTGGAGGATTTTCAGGGACTCACAGCAGTGCCTTGGACAGATGGGCTTGAAAGTAGAACTGTGTCCTGACCCGCTCTGTCAGCTACCACAGCAGGCTATTAGCTTGCATGCTTGAACTGTTGAATATTTAGATCCACCCACTGTCCCCTGTGTGCCAAGACCACCCTGCTGCTACTCATGCCATGCAGATTTGGCACAGAAGCTGCATTTAAACAGCTAATGAGTTGCATGTTGAAGCACAGGCTGGTCTCCCCTATTGAAATCCGTGAAAGAGCTGTGACTTATCTTGGACTGAGTAATCTACTAGCTACTGATACCTTTGCATCTTTCCCTAGACTGGCTATGTTACCTGCTTCAGTGTTGAAACAGATGTTGTGACTTTTTAAAAACAAAATAGTGGTTTGTTTGTTTGGTGTTTTTTTTTAAACTCCAAACAACATATTTAAAGAAAAGTGCTGAATGTCAACTTGCCATTATGTAATAATTAAACAATAGTCCGCTATGGGATAATTATCCCTGCATCACTTCAGCCTTAACATTAAAAATAGTATTAAGCCTTGCTTATCCCTATTTAGGAAATATTGGACCAATGAGTTAAGTTGGAAGCAAGATGCCCTTTCCAGTCCATCAATGACTGGAATCTCTGGAGTGGTGAATTAGATCAGCTGACTGAGTTACCTTGCACCCAAGAGCTTTTAGAAAGTTAGCTGATGAGATGGCCAAAGTCCATCTGTGCCTGGTGTGGTGCTCCCTCCACAATCAGAGTGGATCAATGGGGGCTTAGTGCAAGACAAATGTATGGAAAGAGAATTGCTTGGAAAGCCGCAGTGCCAGGCGAGTGCCTAGAACCAGAAGCTGCAGTCATCACATGAAGTTTCATTTTATAAGATTTTAACTTAAAACACAGAGAATGCAATTTCATAGTAGGCTGGAGCCAGCAGATCCTCAAAAGAACTTTGTCAAAGGTGTGACTTCCTGTCTCCTGGCCCGGCTGGCAGCCTGTTGTCACACCATTTCAGTGATCAGAGTGAAGTGGAACTTGATTGTCACTTCTACCCCAAATCCATTTAAATTTGCAAATGCTGTTTGTGTTGGCAAAGGCAATTTAAATGGTCTCTGCTCCACTCCCAGCTGGCTGTTAATACCTACTGGATGTTCTAAACGTGATTAATGTGGCTGTGCCTCTTTCAAAAAACTTTGCTTTTAACCTGGATGGTTTGACTGACTCAGTGCTATCACCACTCTAAAATATGTAGCTGTTTTTACTGGCTTCATGACGTCACAGGAGGATTGAAGAAGGTAAACATTAGGAATTTTAAGAGTATAGTAGTCTGTTTGATTTACCAGCCTGTTTAACTCCACTCCAGTTAGATACTGTTCTCTTCCAGTTAGAACTTGAGACGAGAAGATTTACACTGATTTCCAGCTGCGAGGTTGGCAAGGTACCAGATAGTTGTCATCAAATGTCTCTATGCCCTTAATTATGGGTTCTTCCCCCTTCATCGTGCTGGTCCTACTGATCTTCCGATCCCAGGCTCAGCTGATAAAAATAGTTTATTCAAAAACGAATTTTATGCTTTTTGTAAAGATAGCCAGATCTTTTTCACTGAGACAGGATCAGTAAAGGGAGGGAGATAGGAGCAAGGCAGGGGAGATTTAGGGCTTCCTCACAGAGTAGCTGTCAGTTTAACTGCGGAGTGAAGTGGCAGCCTTGGGCTGTGTGTGGTTTCACATTCGGGGTTTTATTTGTGAGCTTCCTTCCCCTTCATGTGCTGGGCCAAGAGATACCTGTGTGGCTGAGAAACAAGGAACAGAACCCGCTGGAGCATCTGGGGAAGGAAGGGTATTAACACTAGTGCTGGAAATAAAGCGTGTGGAATTACAGCTTTATTTCCTATAAACAGGAATGAGCATGAGCCAAGTCATCTCTTGGCTGGGCTTTTATTATTCCAGGTGGTGTAAGGAAATCAAGGTGAATTTAACAAAAGGGCTGAATGATCCTCTTGCACTTCTAAATGGAGCAAAATTGAATTTCAAATGGAGCAAAACCTACCTCTGTTCGTCCAAGTGGCAAAGGAAGGTAACAGTAAATTCACTATTGAATTCACTATTGCCACTTGGTGCATGCTGCATGCCCTGTGTCGGATAGGGCTGTAACGCTTCAAAGTGCCCATGCTTTTGTGGAAATTACTAGAATACTGAGCTAAGTTCAAAAAGTAACTCTCTTGCCTGCTGTGGAGACTTTCTGGAGTTGGTGTGCAATTTCCCATTGCCACTGTATGCAGAGAGGAAGATAGGTGTTAAAAGCCAGTCTCTTCTACATCAGAGCATCAAGTTAAAATACAAGTTCTAGGAGAGATTAGATCATTAACTGGTGTCTCTGAATGCCAAATGTTTAAGGTATACTGGGAAATTGTAGTTTGATGTGTTTGCTTGTAGTTCTGATGTGTATCATGTGACTTGCCCATGTCTTCAGTCTTTATATTTAGCACTCAAATTTCAAATTAAGGTTCCTAAAATACTACTTTCGTCATGGTGTGAATCAAGTTAATTGTCACAAATTGCCGTTGAGGTGGAAACTAAGAACCAGTTTCCTACAGAGTAAAAATATTACCTATTTTTGCTTAAACTTGCAGCAATTATGTGTATCAAACTCTACACCAGTCAGGAGGACTAGTTCATTTAAATACTGTTTAAAAAAAAAAAGATAAAAAATTGCTCTATTCAGGGAAGCAGCTTTTTCTTCAGGGAGGGAGGGAAGCAAAAAAAAAAAAAAGAAAAAAATTAACGCCACAGTGCTGAGGAAGTAGGACCATTCCTTAGAAAATTGCTTTATACTAAAGAGGGAAGCAAAAGCCTTACACAGTCATCTAAGCCTTACTACCTAACAAAGCCACTGGTGTTGGAGGTACTGTCAAGGGAGCTTGATAATAAAGCACCTTTGGTAATGGAAAACTTTAAGCTGACTATAGTAAGATTTTTTTTAATCATAAAATCAACCTAAGTTAATTTACAAGTACCATACTGAAACTTTTCCAAAATTGGAAACCAGGAGGCTACTGTTTTTTCTGTAGACTTCTTTTATTGTTGGTTAAGATTGGTTGGTTAAGGGTAGATTTTTAGAACAGACTTGCATTTTAAAAATAATGTGGCCGTATGTGTTGCTGCTTTGTACGAATTCCTAACACTGTAGGCTTAAATAAAATCCTTGCAAGGTACTGAAATGTCATGACAGAAAACAAAATTTTTATGTGATTAGATTCTCTGTGCTTTATTGTCCATTTGCATGAACATGTGCTCTGAAAATGAGAGAAGTGTTTGCCAGCTGGGAGGAGAAGGGCACAGAGAGTATTGCTGAAAGAACATTTATTTAAACACAGTGTAAGGATAAGCCTCCTGAGATGCTGTTCCTGCTGAATTCTCCTCTGTCATGGTGCCTACTACATTCCATTGCTTTTGTCTGGGCTTGGTATTTGGGAAATTTTGGTGAGGGCTGGGAGGTGGGGGGGCACGCTGGAAGCTGGTCAGCAGCAAGGAGAGAAGGGCTGGTGTGGGAATTGTGGAGTGGGGTCAGGGTTTAACTTTAGTGGCCATTCATCAGATGATGATTGATTGCTGTGCAGTCCCGGGGGACGTTTAACAACATCTCCGCCCATCCCCCTGCCCCCTTTGAAAGCAGATGGACCAAAAAATGGGGAGAGCGACACCCAGGAATTCCTGCTGTTGTAAAATGTTTTTACGGTGCACTGTACAGCCTTTCCTGAAGCAATCACATTTATGGCCTTGCTGTTGTATTTCTTGGGCTGCTGTGGCTGTAAAAGATGAATAGCCCTGTAACATGGTTCACTGATTCTGTTTAAATTGAAGTAGGCTCCCTTTATTGTTTTGTGTCTAAAATTGTATGCCACCAATTCAGGAAATATTTCCTGTTTGGGAAATAATCAACCTATAGCTGATTTATTTTAAAATAAATCACTTTTAACTATCTCTAAAACTAGTCCCCTCTTCCTTCTGATTTCTCTCTTTGCTTAATTCTGGTGGAAATTCTAAAATACTAATTAATTGAGCGGAACAGTTTGAAAAAAAAAAGGAATAAAAACTCCTAAACTTGCTTATTAATCTTTTTCTCCATACTGGATAGGGTGTTGTAGGGCACCAGTTTTAATCTTTAAAATTATATTTCTACTTAATTACTTAATAATTACTACGGAAAGAAACAATTCATTAAATGCCATTTACACAGATTATAAATTTCTTTGAAAGGAGAAATGTCTCTGCTTTCATACTTCTTTCCTTGCTGCCCATCAGAGCATTCACGTGGTTTGGAAAAACCTCCAATGTTTGAAGGTGTTTGCTTATAAACCAGTTTTTCCTATGTTTGGGTAAATAGTGAAATTAACAGGACAATAGTTAATTTACAGCTTGATGGATCTTTTGGCTGTATAATCTCTGCCTCTTCAGATAGGGAGGGGGAAAAATTTTTAGGACTTTTCTACAAATACTGTTTTGGTGGGGTTTTTGATTTGTTTGGGATTTTTGGGGTGGTGTGTAATTTTTTTTCCCCTGAGTGTAAGCTGATGTCCCCTAAGGAAGATTTAGTCTGACACTTCCCTCCTGCTACTTCTGCCCATCCAATCCACCCTTCAAAACCAGCGTTGTTATTTGCCCTGTGAGGAGCAGGAGCTGTTTGTCCATGAGGAGCATTGCAGTGCTGCAGGAGCAGAGACCTGAAATGTGGGTAGGCCATCTCACATTGCTGGAACTGGAACTGCTTTGGGTGCACTGTGTGTGCGTGAGTTCTGAACTGAGAACACAGCTGTGCATTGTCTTGCACCTATCCTCAGCATGGCTATCTTTTTTTTTTTTCTTTTTTTTTTTCCAGGGAGTTGGTTGTTTGGGGGATGGGGGGAAAGGGGANTGCTACTTCTGCCCATCCAATCCACCCTTCAAAACCAGCGTTGTTATTTGCCCTGTGAGGAGCAGGAGCTGTTTGTCCATGAGGAGCATTGCAGTGCTGCAGGAGCAGAGACCTGAAATGTGGGTAGGCCATCTCACATTGCTGGAACTGGAACTGCTTTGGGTGCACTGTGTGTGTGTGAGTTCTGAACTGAGAACACAGCTGTGCATTGTCCTACACCTATCCTCAGCATGGCTTTTTTTTTTCTTTTTTTTTTTTCCAGGGAGTTGGTTGTTTGGGGGATGGGGGGAAAGGGGAGCTCTGGCTCCCCCCACCCCCCTCTATTTAGAACCAGGCATAGAAACTTAATCTAGCAGTATGTGACCTTTGTGGCCATGACCTAGGGACTGGGATGTGAGCAGGCTTGAGCTTAACAATAAACTCCTGGCTGTGGCTGCAAGCACAAGCAAGTTGGATGCTGTGCCCAAGCCCCAGCAGCCCAGCTGGCACAACTCCCCCTCACTGTTGTGCCCGGCACAGGCAGAGATTTTCCAGGTTTGTTCTCTGGTAGTGTGCCCCCTTTGCTGGTAGAGCTGAGGCACAGCCTGCTGGGTGCCCCTGACAAGTGTGTGTGACGGTGGCTGTGGGAGGGGACCTGCCCTTCCTTGTACCCCTGCCTAGTTTGGGGCTTCTCTTGCAGTCTTTGTGCCCAGAAAGGAGTTTCTGGGGAGTTGCTAGTTCACCTTCAAGTTGACTCCTTTAGTGGCCATCTGGCTAACTCCCCTCCCTACAGAGAGCACTAGGGATTGTGCATTTGTGATTTTCCCCTCGTGTACGTAAGGTAAAGTGTAGTGATGATCAGACCAGCATATCTACTTCTTTTTGCCCCAGCTTGCTAACTCTTTTGCTCTGCATTTTTAATCTGTCTTGTTTTGACCTTTTTTTTTTGTTTTGACTTTTTTTGTTTTATTTGTTTGTTTGACTAAGAAATAAATAAGGCCTTATCAATGACTCCATATTATTTACCCAAGACCTTCCCCTGCCATGTCCTGTGTAATCTGCCCATTTCCTAAATGAGAATATGGCTCTTGTCGCTCTTCATTCAAAATTCAGGAGTGATGTTTCCCACCACATTCTGGTGGGTGGCAAGAGGCAACTAAACAGTTTAAGCGTGGTTTTTTTTCTTTGGCTTGAACCGCTGCATGACTCTTTTACCAGTGGATGCTGCTACCTTGCAGCAGGAGAGGACTGAACTTTAGCTCCTGGTACTGGCTATTGTGTAGGACTAGTAATAGATTTAACTTGCTTCTGGTCTTCTGTTCATATGGTCACCGTTTTCTTTTCAGCTGCTCTACTTGAGTGAGGCCCCAAATCCCTGCTGTATGTTTTTAAAGTATATCAGATTCATATGACTTAACTTGATACCTTGTCTTGGTTTTCATTCTCCCTCAACTTCTCAGTTGTTTAAGTGGAGTTATTCAGGAGCATGTAATAAACATTCCCTGTAATTTCAACAGAAAAATTACAGAACTTCATGTGCATGGACATGGTATACATATTTAGACAACCGCAGTGTAAGGACAAGGATCCCTCTAGTTAAGGAAGATGATGTGTTTGAACAATCCATTTCAGACCTAAGGCACTTTTTTACTTGGAAAAGTGGGAATCTGAGACACTGCTTGAGGATTTAATGTTTAAACAGAAGCAAACATAAGTCTGTTCCAGTTTCCCTACAGCAAAGCCTAATTTCAGAGAAAGAAGGGCAGGTTTCAGTAAAATCTGACATGTGCACACGAACACACACATACCCCTTTGAGAAATTAATCCATGTACCACTTCAGCTGTTGCACTTGTAGGAGCTTAAAATGTCACTTTATGCAGCCCAGGCAATCCAAGGGGAGAATCACCTGTCCTGTCCTTCCCTTGCTTTTGAGGGAGAAGGGAAAGGGGGATGTAATGCACCCCATGTCACGAGCTGTTAGCTGGAGTCAGGAGTGGCTGGATGACAGCTGGGAGAAGACAGGCATATCAAACACTTGTCCAGTCTTTGTTCTGCTCTTGCTCCTTTCTCTGAGGTAGGCTTCAAATATCTGGTGATGGAAAAGTTGTTCGTAGTATGAAACCTCGTGCCATTGTACTGTTCCATGGTAATACAGATTTTCTATTATTACAGTCAAAGAAAAATAGTGTGTGTAGTTAAGAGCAAGACTTGAATACAGAACTTTCTTGTGTTGGAGTGTTGTGCTCCTTCATTTGCATCTTTGGAAATAAAAACTTGAGAGCTGGTTTCTGCTTCGCTCAAAGAAGGCAGGCATCCATGGAAGTTGCTATTTCTGTGTGCTACTTCCCTCTACTGGATGGAATGGGAGCAGCTACAGCTGATGAATGGATCCAGCTTTCTAGGCTAGCATCTTGGTTGAAGTTGTGATTTGAATATAGGGTTTGGGAGTGCTTTGTGAACAGAACGGGGATTTAGTGGTTACCCACAGGTCACTGCAGCATTCAAATGCTCTGATGGGTGTGATGAAGTTCCAGTCTTGTTTTCTAACTCAAGCATCTTGAAGCATCACTAGCATAGAAGACGCTGTCATAGCAAAGGATTTTTGCTTTGTTGATGGAAGTGGCAGGGGGGAGTTTTGCCCAGTATTGTTGCTGTCCTGAACATAAGGGATTTGCATATTTTGAAAAGAGAGGATGGTTCTTGGCATGCATGGTTGGTTTTCCCCTTGTGAGCAGTGGGTGTGCTGCTGCTGCAGCTCTCCAGTATATTGATTATTGAATGGCCTCTTAAGAGAATTTGGTGTTTGTATTTTCAGGAAAAGTCTTCACCTGAAACTTGCCATAGATGCCATCTCCAGTCTGTAAGTGTTGGCAGATGGCTTCCGCTCTTAAGAGGAGCTGATGTGGACACTCTTCCTAGTATTGTATTGCAAAGAAAACAATGACACTTCCATCTAACTGTTAGGGTATGGTTTGGAGTTTACTGGGAAGGATAGCTCTTCCTCTGTGGAGAAACTATTGTGAAGTCTTTGCCTGTTGCTACTGCCTCTAACCATCTCCTTTATAGCTGAGCTTTTGGATTTTTTTTAACACATCCTGGCTCTGTTTTCTTTTCATTTCTTCTTTATGTAATGAGAATTTTTTTCCCCCCTTCTTCCAGGTACTGCATTTCTACTGTGATACCTGTTCTGTCCCCATATGTCGGGAATGTACCATGGGACGACATGTGGGTCACAGCTTTATCTACCTCCAAGATGCCCTACAGGACTCCAGGACTCTCACCATTCAGCTCCTGGCAGATGCTCAGCAAGGACGACAGGCTATTCAAGTAAGATACTCCCAACTTGAGTACTTTATTTCCCCCTCCTTCCTCTCCCCCCTCTCCCACCCAGCTTGTCTGTTACAGGGCAAGGTGTCAAGGCAAAAAGCTCTCTGCTTCTGCTGTCAGTCTTCTCACCCCTTCTGTTTTCTCAGATCTCTGACAGAAGTGGCAGTGGAGCTGAAAATAAAGTACTGTTATAGGAGTTTTGCATTCTTGCAGCATAATCCTGTCATGTAAATCACAATATATATGAAGCTCTGTACAAATGCACTGGAGTGTGAAGCGTTTCAAGAAAGCTCAGATCTTATGTGGCAGTGCCAAACCTGGTTTTGTTTTTACAAATCAGATTTTGAGCATCTTCCTGCCTCTATAGCTTCTAGCACTCTGCCTACCTTTGACTCTTGTTATGTCTTCAGTGTTGCCACCAAATACAAAATACTAATCAGCTGCTGGACTAGTGTGAAATTCCTTAACCTGCATGTGCAGAGGATCCAGAGCTATCTCCATGTGAGGATTGCTCTGCACACACAGAGGCACACTCTCCCTTTTACTGTGCTCTCCCTCACCTGTGTTTTGTAGTGCAAATACAAATACCTGTCAAGGGCTGGAGAGAAGGTAGCACAGTGCTTCAAACTAGACAAGGAATTTTCATAGGGAATTAAACTGCAGTGATATGTAGATAATTACTTTTGCTGAGTAATACCCAGTGGTAACTTTGATATTATATTAGTAGTAGTTTGGTCTATAGGGAGACTTTGGAGGGGAAGTGGGAAGCTTCACTCCACACCTGCTGCCATGTAGTTTTGTTAGTGTCATGTCCTAAATTTGAGTTGAGTATTGCAAAACTCAACACTATATGCTTTAACAACTAAGATTTTATTTCTTTTTTGAGTAAACTTCTGTAGAATGTCATGGATAGGCAGGTAACTTACTTTCCAAATTGGGTGGGCTTTCCTGGCACATGCAAGGTACAAACCATAATTAAAATAACCCGAAGCTCATTGTCCTCCCTTTGCTGCTTGGTTCTAGTAAATGAAGGAATTAAGCTTGTTCTGTGAGACAAGAGCAACTAATTCGTCTCTCATTAAGTCTTTGCACCAGTGGAATGACAATAGTTTATGTTGCTATAGATAGTAATCAGTTGTTGACATTTTCCTTCACCTTGTGATGTTAACTTGTTACACTGGCACAATAAACAAGTTTTTGGAGCTGGATGCCTATCTTTAAACTCCAGCTTCAGTCAGGATCCTGTAAAACATAGCATCTTCCAAGATTTGTTTAAACTAGGTTGGAAAGCTCTTCAGCAGTATCCATACTGAAATGCTTTACACATCCCCAAAATGACAAGAAGGAAGGAATTATACTAGTTTAAAGACCATCACTGAATTTCTCCAAGCTGTCCTAGACAAGGGCTTGCCATTTAGTAATTAAATTATTGCTTTTGACCTCCAGGGCTCTTAATCATCTGACTGGTACAGCTAAATCATCTAAGGAGTGTGTTTTGGAGTAGAAACTAGCAGGAGATCATGGAGCACCACTCTTCTACTATTGCATAAATGCTTTTGTGCCTGATTTTCTTCCAACTGAGTTTACTTTGCTCATTCCTCCCTTATCTTTTTCTGCCTTTCATGCTGAAGGCTCCTGCCATTGTGGTGGGCTGATTGTTGCTTGATGGTGCAGGTAAAAGTTTCTTGGTACTGGCTATGCTCATGTGACGTGAACAAGCAAATCTACCTCTACTGAACTTTGCTCATGCAGCTTTGCCCAGGTCTGGCTACAGCCCATCCAGCTTAAGAGGCTGTCTTGGAAGTATTAGCTGAGCAGCTTGTGTAAAGATCTGTAAAATGAACCATGTTCTCAAGAGCTGAGTTGTTTCATTAGTTTAGTGGGGTTCTTAATCTGGACCACTGCACAAAAGAAGAGTAGTGAGCAGACAAATCAGTGATTAAGTTAACAGGGTGAAAATCTGTGTGTGCAGGAATGGGAACATTGTTCAGCCCAAGCCAGCTGTTCCTGAAGCAACATCAGCAGCAACCAGAAGAGCATGTGATGCTGTTAAAAGCAGGGGTGCTCAACTCAAAGTTTTCATGGAGCAGAGCTCTCCTTATTCTTGGGACAATATGGCTGTGCAGCTGTATGTTTATCCTGGGGAGGAGACAGTGTGTCAGCATGAATTCAAAACAAACTCTAAAATAAGTAGTCTCTAAATTAAAATAAATTGGCTTGAGTGGTTTTCTTAAAAGTATGGAAATAGCCAACAGAGAATTAAATGCCAGTACAAGCTGTGATATGAGGGACATAAGACTGGAGCTGTAAGAGGCTTGAAAAGTAATAGGTTGTAGTAACACTTCTTAGTGGGACTGATACATACTGCTGTACCATAAACTCTTTCTTAATAGGCTCTGAAAGTGATAGCTCCCCTGACAGGAGATGTTGAGGATGGATGAGGAGGGGTAGTTGAGAGTAAATGGGAAAAGGTGGAATTTGAAGGGCAGCGTTGCAGGAGAGAGGAAATCAAGCCATGAGTCAACTGGCTGGAGAGTATCTGGTTAAGCAAAGTTGAAGGCTTTTAGGAAGAAATGTTTATTTAAGCTCTTCCTGTGGCTTTGGAGGAAAGATTGTTTTTCAGACTTTAAAAAAAAATGCTGTGAGTTGGGATACATTTCAACCTCTCGAACCACTGAAGCCTGATGTAGCCTGTCACTCCAGAAGAGTCCAAACATCCCTGTTCAAGGAAGTTGAAGTCCTCTGTAAGAAAGAGCAAGAGGCTTGCTTTTGTCCCCGCTTGGTGATATTTCTGCAGCAGTGGAAAGCCTTCCATGCTTCCTTGTGCTGTGATGGTCCTGGCCTGCATTCCTGAGCCTGTCTCTAACTTGAGAACTTGTGCCTGTGTGATGAACTGAACCAGCTGACAGGGTAGCTTTTCTGTGGCTTTACTTTTTGGCTGGGTCGGCCCCCTGGCTGGTTGACTGCAGTGCTGCAAGGACTGTTGATGGTGCCAGGGAATGAAGCAGCAACATCCAGCTGGGGTGCTGGTAGGACTCTTTTCTCATTTCAGCAGAAAGCTATGCTCCTAGCTGGGATTCTTTTCCAGCCTTTTCAGAGACTCAGATTGATTCACAGGGTGATATGGAAGCCAAAGTTGACGCTGGATAAATGGTGTGGGAGGAATCAGGACTGCTGCCTTTCTATATGTGGGGAGCGTGTCCCGCTGCCTTGTTTTACCTCATGAAAGTGCACACTTAGCTGTCTTCTTTCAGAATTTTTTCCAAGGACTAGGTCACAAACTGAACGTAAATCTGTTATGGTGAAAGATAGATGGCTTCTTCAAAATGTCACCTTCTTAAAATACATCTATACGTGTGTAACTGTATATATATGTATGGATGTATGCATGTAATCTAATGCACTTGCGTAACAGCAAAGCACTGAGTGCTCGTGTTCATTTAGGGTCAATTTCCAGGTGAACATGTCAAAATACATTTTAATCTGTTCAGCTCAGATGTCTTAAAAAGTGGGTTTATTTGAAAACAAAATAAATTTTTTCTTAGCTAAGCCTATAATTGTTTTTGCTGGGGTGCTTGACCATGCAGGCTTCTCACTGCCTGGTGAGACTGGCCATGTGCAGAACATAGCAGGAGCTGCTCTTATCTGTCATGAAAGGCTTAGGAGCTTCCCTCCCAAATTTGTGGGGGAAGTGGTATGAAATAGATTAACACCTTTACAGGGGGTGAGGGGGTTCAGTAAGAAACTCAGCTGGCCAGAGGAGGAAGCTGATCTGTTGCCTTGAGCCTCTGCCCTTGGGTGGGAGCTTCCCTGTGGGTTGCCATATGGATGTGTGCTGCTGGGAGGTCGATACCTGAGAAGGATGGCACTGCTGTGCTGCAAGGGATCTTTTTGGGGTTGTCACATTGAGTTAGCTCAGGCAGCCTTGTGCGTGGCTTTGAAGTCAGGCTTGCAGGTTTGAGAGTCTGAAATGAAGCTTTGTCAACAAAATGGAGTCAATTGTGCCTTTCTAAAGCTGGGATTTGTATCAAGACGCTGAATTTCTTTGTACTTTTAGTCTCTGTTTTGTGTGGTATTTCAGTGAGCTCCTCGGTGCAGCATATGAGCAGATGGTTACTGGGGAAGATGGATTTGACATGTGTCACTGTCCAAACTACTGTTCTGCCTAAAACTGTAGGCAAAAAGTCTGTTCTTGCGGCACAAACCAAAACGATTGTTTATATCTGGCATGAATTAACCTGGCCTCTAGCCCTCCCTCCATCAAAGCTTCTTTTAGAATTGTCTTTGTGAGGAACTTCAAGTGAGGATGTTGTAGTGTTTTACACACATTAGACTGAAACCTTTAAATTGGTCCAGCTACTGTGGTTTGTGCTATAGCTGCACCAGTATTACTGCAAATCCTGGTACTTTCACTGCAATTGTGTAGGATCTTCCAGTTAATTTTTCTACTGTAAGAACGCCAGGAGGTTTGTATCCAGTTCTTGATGCTGGAGAAAGCCAACTGTTTTGTCCTGGTTGTTTTATCTTGCATGGCTCAGTGATAAGTAACTGGAAAAGTTTAGTGAAACAAACCCACTGTATCTTTTTGTGCCTTAAGGAACTGAAAACAAACCACCTATGGCTGGAACACCTTCCATTTGGTGGAAGAGGGCTAACTTAAAACATACCATTCAGGATTTTTTTGTAGTTAATGTGCTTTTGAAATCCAGAAAGGAGTTTGTCAGAGAAGAAGCATCTCAGGTGTTTGTTCCCCTCTGATTAGGGTTAACTTAATCTTAAATTCCTTAATGGTTAAACTGCAAATCTGCCATACTTGAGGTAGGAAAGTGTATATTTAATATTCTTTATTCAATACCTGTGGTCCATTCACCCTTCAAATACTGGAGAATTCCTCAGTAGAACCAAAATGTTCAAATGCTTTTGAATTTGAATTTTCTCTCCAGAGGTTTACACCTTCATTGGAAAACTTGAGATTAGGAAACTTCTTAAGTGTTGGAATTAATGGCTGAAAAATTATAGTTCCCTCCCTCCCATCTTTGGATGGATGGAATAAAAAAATCCTAGTGACTTTTTCAAATATGTTCATGCAAGCCAGCAATGCCCTTAGGCATATTTAGGTAAAAATGAAATAATATATAATTTTTTTTGTGACTTGAGGCTGTAGTTCCTACTGTTCAACAGAAGACGGGAAATACAAAAAATTACTGAATGTTGCCATTCTACAAAATGGCAAATCTTGATTTGGGCACCTCTGTAGTCAGCATAGGCATCCAGAAGCATGGCCAAGTTCTCTAATGCTACTCTGCTACTTCTGGCTCTTGCAGTTGGTTCCTTCATAGGTTCATGTTGTACCATCAGTTGCCGTGGCCACTGGAGTAAGATCATCACTAGTTTTTCCCTCAGGTGGTGAAATGTAGATAAAGAGGAGCTCACAGAGGTNGTAAGAAACTCAGCTGGCCAGAGGAGGAAGCTGATCTGTTGCCTTGAGCCTCTGCCCTTGGGTGGGAGCTTCCCTGTGGGTTGCCATATGGATGTGTGCTGCTGGGAGGTCGATACCTGAGAAGGATGGCACTGCTGTGCTGCAAGGGATCTTTTTGGGGTTGTCACATTGAGTTAGCTCAGGCAGCCTTGTGCGTGGCTTTGAAGTCAGGCTTGCAGGTTTGAGAGTCTGAAATGAAGCTTTGTCAACAAAATGGAGTCAATTGTGCCTTTCTAAAGCTGGGATTTGTATCAAGACGCTGAATTTCTTTGTACTTTTAGTCTCTGTTTTGTGTGGTATTTCAGTGAGCTCCTCGGTGCAGCATATGAGCAGATGGTTACTGGGGAAGATGGATTTGACATGTGTCACTGTCCAAACTACTGTTCTGCCTAAAACTGTAGGCAAAAAGTCTGTTCTTGCGGCACAAACCAAAACGATTGTTTATATCTGGCATGAATTAACCTGGCCTCTAGCCCTCCCTCCATCAAAGCTTCTTTTAGAATTGTCTTTGTGAGGAACTTCAAGTGAGGATGTTGTAGTGTTTTACACACATTAGACTGAAACCTTTAAATTGGTCCAGCTACTGTGGTTTGTGCTATAGCTGCACCAGTATTACTGCAAATCCTGGTACTTTCACTGCAATTGTGTAGGATCTTCCAGTTAATTTTTCTACTGTAAGAACGCCAGGAGGTTTGTATCCAGTTCTTGATGCTGGAGAAAGCCAACTGTTTTGTCCTGGTTGTTTTATCTTGCATGGCTCAGTGATAAGTAACTGGAAAAGTTTAGTGAAACAAACCCACTGTATCTTTTTGTGCCTTAAGGAACTGAAAACAAACCACCTATGGCTGGAACACCTTCCATTTGGTGGAAGAGGGCTAACTTAAAACATACCATTCAGGATTTTTTTGTAGTTAATGTGCTTTTGAAATCCAGAAAGGAGTTTGTCAGAGAAGAAGCATCTCAGGTGTTTGTTCCCCTCTGATTAGGGTTAACTTAATCTTAAATTCCTTAATGGTTAAACTGCAAATCTGCCATACTTGAGGTAGGAAAGTGTATATTTAATATTCTTTATTCAATACCTGTGGTCCATTCACCCTTCAAATACTGGAGAATTCCTCAGTAGAACCAAAATGTTCAAATGCTTTTGAATTTGAATTTTCTCTCCAGAGGTTTGCACCTTCATTGGAAAACTTGAGATTAGGAAACTTCTTAAGTGTTGGAATTAATGGCTGAAAAATTATAGTTCCCTCCCTCCCATCTTTGGATGGATGGAATAAAAAAATCNGCTCTTGCAGTTGGTTCCTTCATAGGTTCATGTTGTACCATCAGTTGCCGTGGCCACTGGAGTAAGATCATCACTAGTTTTTCCCTCAGGTGGTGAAATGTAGATAAAGAGGAGCTCACAGAGGTGTCCCCCCTAAAGAGAGCTTGTGAAGGACACCCAGGTTCTGATACAGCTTTGCCCTTCCGCTTTTACTCAAAACTGAAATGTGCTGGTAGCAGTAGCTAGTGATGGGTGTCTGCATTGCTGTCCTTCATGCAAACACGTTTGTGTGCCTCCCTGGGAGCTCTGTGTGCAGTGTCCTTGGGTGGTGGCCCCCTGGAACATGTCACCTCCACAGGGACTGCTGCTACTTCAGTTTTACTCTTGAGGAATTGGAAGTACCAGTTTCAACCCTAAAGTTTACAAGATACACTGCAAAGCAGTGTTGTTCTTGTTTTCACTTGTTTTTAACAAACACAAGGCACTGGTGACATCTCTAAGAATGGGGAGTGGTGTTGGCCATCTTTAGAGCCCTGAGAAGCCACAGGTGGTGAGGTACAGCTGCAAATAGATGATTTACTTTATTGGCCAACAGCAGGAAACAAAACAGTTGTTTTCCATCTCACATTCAGTAACCCAGCACAATTCTTGGATAAACACAGGCCTTGTCTTCTGTCTCCCAAGTGTGTGAACTGATTTACCATCTAATTCACTAGCACTGGAAAAATTGACATGCCATGAGGAGAGAGAATGATAAAAGCTATTCTTCTTTACAATGATTTGTTGTTAGAAAGATTGCATGGTGTCTGACCACAGAACAAGAAGCACTGCTGCTTAACATGCTTCCTAAAAAGCTAACCTCTCCAAGACAAGTTTAGCACAGAAAATGCCTGCAGAACAGCAAGAGTGAATTTTCATAGCAGAACTCTGACACCTTACAGTAATCGAAGTGAACAAGGAATTTCCATGTGAAGAAGACTCCCAAAAATTGTACTTAATGCTCTTGGCTTTTGCTTCAGATATAGATCACTTGCTATTGCTGTTCCCCCCATCATACCTGTGCATGTTTTATGCTGGTCAGCCTTCCTTGGCTGTTCTAGCTTATTTGGGCAGAGTGCAGAACCCTCTGAATTTTACCAAAACATCACCAATATCCTGGATGATATTAGAATCTTAGCATTTTGGGTATCCCCCACTGATCTGGGCTGTTCATACCTGGACAAGTAAAAATAAATCCAGATGATGACATGAGTAGTTGGTAGACAACTGGTTGTGCATAACTGGTTCCTATGGCTGAAAGATCCCAGCATCCACAGGGAATTGCTACTGCTCCTGCTGTGATGGAGTTCTTGAAAGGTGGACTCTGGTTTTAGTGGGGATTAATGAGGGAAGTTGGGATTGCTCTTATCCCTAAGGTATAATGAGGGATGCATATATAGGGATCATAGTTCTAAATCGGTACTGAATACAAAAAGCAAAAATAAGTAAATTGAGATGTTTATGCTTTCACAGACATCATTGTTAAAATTGGAATATGAGTGGATAGTTTCCCTGACACTTCACAAGGTGATGCCTTTTTCTCTTTGCAAGAGAAGGAAGGTGTTTTGATGGGAGTCCAGGTCTGTTTTGGAAAAAATGCATGCTTTTTCCCTGCTGTAGGGCAGCTTCTGTATTTGAATGGCAAAGAGGTGGTAGAGGCACAGTATTCTTACATGTAGCCTGTTTTAGGTGGGTCTGAGCCTACTGGCTTTTATGAAGTCTTAATCCATGGCCAGTTGTGACTTCATGTCTACTTTGCTGAATACTGTAATGAGATTTTCATTTTTTTTGTCAAATTTGCCTGCCAGAAGCTGTGTGAGGGGGCAGGGCAGCCTCCAGTGGGACTGAGATATGTAGGCTGTATGAGTTTGAAGACATTCCCTGTTAAAACTGTAGTGAAGTTCCTGAAGGAGGGAGAGCTGAAAGACCTGTTCCTCTTACTGAGCCCTGTCTGCAGACTGGGCTGTCAAGCAGCACTCCTGTTTCCCCCTGACAGTTTGCAGGAGAATTCTTTGGAGTAAAGATAGAAATGTTGTCTTGTCTGATTTTGTCAGGGTTGTCTTCAGCTTGTCTCCAGAGAGCAAATCACCTGGCCAAGTTAAGTCTTCCTTTTTCTTTCAGAAAGGGATCTCCTATGTGACCTGGAAGAATAAGTCTAGTTCAGACTAGGTGTCCTAAAATAACTTACCTGGTATGAAAAATGTCCAAGTAACACTTATTTAAGTTTTTATGTTTTAGCATTCCAGTGATTGGCATAAACTAGATGCTGCTGAATGGAGAGTTCAAAAGTAATAACAACCATTTAGTGAACAGTGTGTACTGTCTGATGTTCCAGGTGATGCTGGATCACACTGGGTAGTTCATTGTTGCAACAGGTGTTCTTAGATTGATGCATCCTTATAAGCACAGTTAAAATGAGGGCATCTTCTTGAAGGTTCTGAGTGTATGGTAAAGCCTTTAAATTCCTTTTGAGCTGATTTCAATGAGCCTGCATTTCTGAGGAAAAAGAAGTGTTTCCTAATGCTCAGAGGGAACCTCTGTCTCAGTTTATGCCCTTTGCCTCTGGTCCTGTCACAGGGCACCACTGGAAGGAGCCTGGCTCTGCCCTGTCACAGGGCACCATTGGAAGGAACCTGGGGGTAAGAACCCCCCTCTTTTTTAGGCTGAATATCTTCACAGGCCATCATCTTGTTCTAGAATTTTGTAACTAATAAGTTACAATCTTTTTAACCTCTCTAAGGTCACAGGTTCATCTGCTGGTTCACTGTATGACAAAGGCGTTGAAAAAGTTGTTAGCCATTGCTATTGAACCTGTTCCATTGGGAACTGTGATCCTTCAGAGTCTTTGTTTTTATGCCCTTTTCTGTAATATTTTGTGAAACTTGGGAGTAGTTTAGGACAGATTTTTTGAGGAAACCATTTTTAATTTGAGGGAGGGAAAAGAGTCATGTTTCTTCTGGGTTCATTCTGCAGAATACTACTACAGAATATTTTTAAAATATTAACATTGCAATGTTATATTAGAAATAATTTGAATATTAGAAATAATTCACAGCTCTACCCAAGGTGTGAATAGCTATATGAATACTTTTTACTGATAACCATTTATTCTTTTCTTTTAAAACTGATTATCTCCACACTCTTTTAGGGGTATTTCTGTGCAGCTCAAATGCATAGATAACACAGTCTGTTCCCTACAGTGTCATTTTTTACTAGAACATCACACAACAATAGGGAACCATTTTGAGGGGGGTAGAAAAGCTGGGTTCTCTACATGGAAGAAAACATGAGTATGAATTTCTGTGCAAATCTCTTGTTCACCACATTAGCTGCTCGCTGCAATTGCACAGGGAATTGAGTGCTGTTGTGTGGGTGCAAGGCACAATGAAGGTGTAAACTCCATGTAGTAGATGTATTTAAAGAATCCTTAGAGATTTTAGGCCGCAATGTGTGGAATGGGTGAAGAAGGCCTAGTAAGAAACTAAGAGTTGTCTCTTTTTGCTTTTACCTGAAGGCGTAGCATGTAATGTAAAATGTAAGCAGCAGTCCTCTGGTGTATTTTTAATTGATTTGGTCTAGCCCTAAGTGTGTATATCTTTTTTCTCCCCAGCTGAGTATTGAGCAGGCCCAGGCTGTGGCAGAGCAAGTCGAGATGAAAGCGAAGGTGGTACAGTCTGAAGTCAAGGTAGTGACCACGAGACACAAGAAGGCCTTGGAAGAGCGGGAGTGTGAGCTGCTCTGGAAGGTATGCACCCTTACGTTTCTGGTTTGTACTGCTGACAAGTGCTTTTCAAACTGAAAAATTGCTCAAACCACTACACAGCCAGATTCTGATGTCTGAGGGAAGCTGCAGGTTTCCTTACCTGGAGCTGCTGGTGGGGTTTTTGCTGCTGGATCCTGGGAGCAGCACAGCCCCACACGCAGGCTGGGCACTCCCCCTGCTGGCCCTGCAGCTGCCCCGAGAGGAGATCCCCTCCGAACAATGTCTTCAAAATACCTGCTCTAGAATTAGGTACATAGTATAATTGGCTTTCTGATCCACTCCTCATAAAGAACAGGAGCAAAGCTGTATATCCTATCCTGTCCTTTTTCGTTTTTTAGAAAGGCTGGTAGAAATTCTGTGACACCAACTTTCACTGTCCCCATCCTTAAAAACCTTTACTGTCAATCAAAGTAGCATCCTCCCTCTAAGCAATTTTTTTGAACTAGTATAAGAAAAGAGTATCTGCACAATTCTGAACTGGTGGGCTCATTTCAGCTCAACAATGCATGTGTGGTATTTTGAGAGGAGGAAAGGAAGTAACAGGCAAGTTTCTTGTTCTAGAAAAGTAATTCAGTGGTCATGGTCCCCTGCAAGAGAAGCTTTGTTTTCTTTTGTGTCAATAGCAAGATTAAAATTGCACTTTATATAGTTAGTGTACTTTGAATGCTGCTTTTTTGAGAGTTTGGATTTGGATTTTCACTGTTAACCTCTTGCAGGAAGCTTGGCAGCTTTCTCTTTTAAGGTATTCCTGGTACAGGAGTAATATCTGCACCTAAGCTCTTTTTATCCTGCTGTGCTGTACAAATGCACTTTGTTGGAATATCTGCACTGACAGCAAGTTCTCTTCAAGCTGAAAAACATTATTTTAAGAAGGAAATGTGGTGGTAAATGATTTTAGGAAAACAAACTCAGTGTTTCAAGCATGCTAATAAACAATTTTGTATACCAGGGCTGAGTCTGTGGATTTAGCTAAGACCTAAGATCAGTCTTGGATGCATTACTGATTGGAAGAAGTATCTCCAAATTTTTTTTACAGCTTGGTAAAACCTACATACCTCAATTTACAGCATGTTTGTACATATGTTAACTAGTCAGTGTCTAATCAAGGAGTCTTCAGACATTAAGTCTTCCTTCACTAAAATGCATTCCAGATACTGTTCTGAGGCCAAGCAAGTATTCAGACATCAGGAAATGTTCTTTTGCAACAATAAAACAAAGACACGTTACATTAGTTTTATGCAGCAGGTGTCTTTGCCAGATGGTCCAAAGTGTTTTTTCACAAGTAAGGGTAGACACAGGCTTATATAGATGAGTTACAAAACAGGCATTTTTGCACCAACTTCAGTCCCTAGAGCAGGGACTGGCAGCAACCTTCTGTGTTATTTGAAGTGATATTCACAAAACATCCTGTTTTAAAGTACAAGCTCAGCGCGACTGCCCGTATTTACAAGAAAATATTAAAATAATTGGACCCTAAAAATCCCTGGAGATAGATGTCTGGTGTTATCCTGTCACACAAAAACAGTTCTGGCAGGCAGGGGAATGACAGGAGCCCATGTGCATTAGCTGGTGCTGACTCCCAGCTCAGCCCAGTGGGACAACAACCCACCCTCTGAAATTGGTCTCAGTTCTGGTTAGCCTCAGCCTCTGCTCTTCTGAGAGGCTGCAGTAATTTCTGTCCTCCCTGGGGGCTGAATGAGATGTGCCTTTGGATGATCTGTCAAGTACCAACTAGAAAACAGAATAGCATTTGAGGAAGCAAATAATTACTAGTAAGCAAGTGATTCTCACTCTCA
>WBNQ01049628.1:23211-34677 GCA_013401375.1 Spizella passerina | reverse complement strand
TGGATTCCAAGAGCACTTGTGCTGTGGTTGTGGGCTGCGTTCAGACTTGCCACCTAGCTCATGAGCTACAGCTTGCCTCTGGAGAGCAGAGGTACCACAGTACTGCTATGGTTCTGTAGGAGCACAGGTGCATTTTAAAATCATTCAGGAGGAAGTTAGCAAAGAGCTTGTGTTCTGATGAAGTTTTTTTTTTTTTTTCAAATTCAAACTAGCACAGTCACAGTTTTAGAGAAAAAGAACCCAATGACAAGATACATCAGGTATTGTTAAAAACGCACCAGCAGAAGAAATGCAAGAAAATATCTGTGAGATTACATCAGGTAAAGTGGGTGAGAATCAGGTTAGTGGCTTTTTAGGAAATGAGGAGTGTGCATTTATTTTGTTTTTAAGGCGCAATGAAAAAAAGAAGTGTGTTTAGGGTATTTTATAATTCTTGATGACTTTTGTGAATTTGGTCTGAAATCAAGCATGACGTGTCTGCTTATTGGCACCTGTATTGTTACACCCACTGCAAACCTGTGACCTGTATGGGTCTCCTCCATACCCTGCCATTCTGTCCTGTCACTGGGCAGTGTTCTCTGGTGCTTGGCACTTTATTTCCCTAAATAACTTATGCAACTTGCAATTCTTCCCTCATATTTTAATGTGTCAGTTAGATTTATATTTTTAGGGATGTTCACCAAAGAAATGCCAACTCCTATCTCTAACTTCTGCACTGAGGAATGCACTTCTGGGTGCTGCTTTCAGTAGAACAGGAAATGTGAGTCCTTAATGAGGAGAGGCAAAGCCTTCCAGCTCCATGTCAGGTGATTCTGCCTTTGCTTTGGGCTTGTGCCAGGAACACTGCTTGATCACTTAGGTGAATGCTGTAACTTAAGCTGCTTTTCACTTCAATATCAGTCAAACATGAAATGTTTTGACTGTCTTTTTGCCTTCACCGTGCTTGGCTGTTGAAAACTGTTCTGCTGCGTTTTCTCTCTGATACTGATTTATACTGTTCAGCACCAGTTGGTTTTCAAAATAATTGTTTCATAAAATTGTTTTCTTAAGCTATGTTTAAGTAAACTCTGTAATCCTTTATCAAAGATGGTGTAGGTGTTTTGTGTAGCAAGATAAAATTTGTAATTGTATGAAAAATCAAAATATTTTTGTCCTGAACGTTATCATAAATATATGTAAATCATAAGTATTAATTACAGAGTAAAGTGATGGTGCCATCTGTTGTACCTGCTGTGTATTCTAAAATTCTGTCTTAGAGCATGTTATGGTATTGTCTCTCTTGAGCTTGAATAGAGATTTTTTCCATGCTTTTTCAGTGTTGTAATGACATGATTTTGGATATGATAAGAAGGCCACTTGAAAAGAGGGGTCAGGAAAAATATCCTGCTTTCCAAAGTGCAGGTATAAAATTTTGAGAATCAGTCAGGCTTTACTGCCTCTATTCTGGAATGCATGAAGTTGTTTGATAGTGAAATAGTTTGATGAAAAAATATCAATATATATGTCCAACTTGACAGATTTTTGCCACGTAGATGTAAAAGTGCCCAAGGAGAGACTTGGAGAGTGTGGAAGTTAAACTCTGTTGGGACTGGGTGCTGTATTCACCACACCTAGGACTGCAGTCACTAAGAAACCCTTTCCTGCAATTGGATCCCCTAATAGGCAGAGGTGATTGTGGCACTGATTGCTTCTGGAACACAGATCCCCTGGAATCAGTTTCTGCCTGTAAATGAAGACTCTGCTGTGCCTTTTGCATATGAGGGAACAAAATGAGCTTCACTGCTCTATTATTCGTCTTTGTCTTTGTAAAACATTCCTTTAACTAGTTTGCGACAGAAATACTTGTTTGCTCTCAGGTAGGTACCTGTTCTGCTCTCTCATTAGTTTACTGGGGAAAGTGATTCCAAGAAAATGAGGCAGTTGATGGGGAAAAAAACAGAAGAACTTGAAGGGGCTGTGGTATTTCCCTGTTATTATTGGTGTTGTTGCTTTTCTTACTGGTAAATTGGCACAATTATCATCAGGAAACTAGTGCCAAAAGCTTTCTTTTCCAAGTGGAGAAACAAGAAGGCAATTATGGAGTGAGCCTGTCACAGGGATTTGTCACTGCTTCTGAGAGAGGGTTTTATTGGACATGGTTTAACTAAGGAAAATCTTCTCTGTAGGGTGTGTCACAGCAATATAATGGGTGACACTTAATGATTGTTCTAGTTGCTGCTGCACTGTCTGCAGCTCTGGTGCTGTTCCCTACAGGCATGTGTGCTGTGATGTTCCAAATCCCAACTAATCCAGTAGCAAGTCAGTTCCTGAATATACAAGGTCTAAGACTTTTCTGTATCAACTACCTGGGGAGTTCGTGTTCCAAAGTTGGTACACTGAACAGAAAGTCACCTCCTTGAAATTATGAGGATTCTCCAAACACTCACCATCTATGCGCAGTAATTGTATCCCACCATGGTTTCACCAGACAAAGCTTGTAGGAATAATCAACTGGGAATTTTAGAAATTCCAAGTATGAATGAAGTGCTGTATTTTTAATTGTGGCTGAAGTTTACCACTGAAATACTGCATGGAGTGTTTTTTTTTCTTCTGAGATTGGTATTTACGTCAATGTCTAAGATACAAAAGTAGTGTGGTGCTCTTGTAAGGGATTTTATATCGTTTTTGGGAGGTTATACTGCACCTTTGCTCCTGACACATGAATGACAAGAGGGAACAGCAAGAATTGAAAACTAGAGTAAGGATTATGTCCAGTAGACTCAGATTATAAAAATTAAGGAATTTTATGAAGCTAGCCGCATCCACAACTGAAGTGTGCACTTAGCATGGAAAACTGAGTTTCCAGCTATGCTTATCTGGTGAGAAGTTACAGTGTAGGGAATAAGGCTCCTTGAGTTACTTTGATTGCCTTTGAATTAAAGACAATTTTATTAAAAACAAGGCAGAAAATGGTGTTGTGAATTGGGCAGATGGAAGAAATGATGCAAGATGCTCCCAAGGACACGAGAATGAGATGTGTAAGTCAGCATAGTGGAGTGGTGGATAAAGGAAGCACAGGGCACATCTTTACATTGGCACTGACAGTGTTAGCTTTATGTGATCATCACCTGGAAACATACACTATTTAAATTTTTTTTTAGCTACCAAAAGAATTGGAATTGTTCTTCTGAGAGATATGTGGCTCTTTTGTGTCCCTGTCTTACCCCCCCTCCATGGTGTTCTGTTACACTATTGTATCCCGTTGAACTTGCTGGAATGCATTATGCAAATCTGTGACCGCTCCTTGTATATCAGCAAGGGAGGTGCTGGAAATGCAAGAGCTGCTGCCGAGCCACCGATGGCAGCCAGAGCAGTGGAGCACTGCCACAGCCGGCCCTTGAGAGCGGGGTGTGGAGGACATGGGGCCTGGGCTGCTGGCCTACCCTTAGCAATGCAGAACCACCCAAGTGTGCTTCCTCTCATGGTCTGAACAGCAGCTTCAGAGACCAAGAGAGGGAGTTGTCCCCATGATTGGGAATGTTTGAATATTGTAATGCGCATTGGAGGGGGCACATGTGAATGGGGACATGAACCAATGCTTGGTGTTTACAGGTGGGCAGATGACAAATCTGCTGTTTGTAATGCTGCACCCAAGATGATGTGCCTGATTTGGGGGTATGTGTCACAGCTAGGGATGGGATAGCTGGGTGTTTCTGTAAGCCACAGATTCATTTGATATCAGGTGAACACCACTCCTGATTGAGCCATGAGCTTATTGAGCCATGACATGTCACTTATCACAGAGTATCGCACTTATCAAACTTCTCTTGCTGCCGTGCGTGCCAGATATTCCAGTCATGTCTGAATACTCTGGGTGGGAGAAGTCAAACCTTGTGGTTGGTGTTGCTGCAGCACATGAGTGTTTAGACTCGATTGTCACCAAACCCTCTCGTGGAGTTGCAGTTGCTGCCCTCATTGATGTCATGGTGAGAGAATTTGCCAAGGAAATTCTGTCATACACCTCCACACAGACCTGTCCTGTCATGTGGGCTGTGAAATCACATCCCAGCACGGAGGTCTGTATGGATTCCCAACCTGGACTGGGGATAAGACTTGAAGATAGCCCTTCCTGTTGCTGTGTAGTGATCCAAGTTCTCAGTGCTCTGTGGTACAGTCACGGGAGATGGGAGCTATGGCATTTGTCATTCATAACTCATCAGCTTTGCAACAAGAATTGGGGTGATTTCTTAGCTACTATGTACAGTGAAAAGATTGTAGAAAGCTCCTACAATGCAGGAGTATGTTGTATAAAAATGAGTTGCATGTGTGCTCCTTAAGCCTTGTGTGTCATTTGCTTGATTTTTAATTATTTTGGGATACTAGTTAGGCCTTAAGAAGCACTGATTAAAAAAAAAAAAGATAAGTTTGTTAGTTACTTGAATTTAAGAGAAATAGCAGCCATGGGTTATAGGAATATACCCTCTTCCAGCCATAAGTCATTCACAGGGAGAGTGTAGTTCACTATGAGCTTGTTCATTGCTCAGCTTGAAATCCTTCTTGCTTCTTGCAGCACGTCCTGTTTGCAGAGTTTTTTACGAAATGTCAAGTACAGTGCCAGAATTGATGATAGTGAAACTCCAGAAGTTCGTATGTTGTGAGTTTCTGTGTCAAAACCAGCATGGAGGTGAGAAAACATGGGAAAGGGATAAACACTTAAAGATGGGTTGGCAAGGCTGCAGCTAAATTGTACTTATGTGCTTAGGCCAAGCAAAAATGTAGAGCAAATTTCTATATCCTGTAATTGCATTGTCAGTCTGAGCCTTCAGAGCTGTCTCAGACCATGAACAAGGTGCTGCGTTCAGCAGAGATGTGTTGCAAGGTCTTTTCTTCCCAGCTCATTAACTGTGATCGGCAATTGCGACAGGTCGGTGATTCACAACCCCCGTGATGCTCAGCCAAAACCAGGGCTGAGCAGGGGAGAAGAACTCAAAGGCACTGATACACTTGATGCCCTCTGTGCATGGATGACGCGCTGTCATTGGCAGCAGTAGTCGGGGCTGCTGTGCCAAGAGGGTGCCTGGGCTCGTGACGAAAGCCTGCTGGAATCGCTCTTGCTGTAGGGGTGCTCCTCTGCACGGGTCACTGAGCAGCCAGAGTGCCAAGGAGACCCTGCCCGCTCAGAACGGAGTGGCACGATTTGTGTTGTTACCGGGTGCTCGTGGGCTAGCCTAAGCACTCTGATCCTGCCGGCATGTAAATGGGATGCTCGGGAGCAATCACTGATTTTCTGTTTGTATGTTATCTCTTTCCACCCATTCTGGAGAAGTTTTATTGTGTAAAGGACGGGACTCTGTGGCATTTACATTGCATTCCTGTCCTCTTTCTGCAGAAAGCATTTCCTTGAGCAGAAAGCAGTGCTTGCACTTAATGTGAAATGACAGGGATCGCCCGCGCTGGGTTCGCGATACAAACAGCTCCCAGGTCCAGCGGCATGCTCGGTTCTGCAGGGCTTGCAGGGTTGCCACAGCATCTGAACAGTCACTGTGGTTCTAGCTCTGGGAGTTGGTTAGTGCTCTCAATAACACAAGTACCAAATGAAATAACTTTGGGGAAAGGTATTGAAATTATTCTTTCTGTGAAGTGGGTCTCTATTTCTGCCGAAAACTCCAGTTTTTGAATTTAGGCTCCCATGACCTATGTGAGACTGTAACCAGCTGACTGTGCATGTATGGAAATTATTTGCTCTTTCTGTGTCCATGCCGTGTATGATTCTATCCCTAGGAAAAAGAAATGGGTCCTGAATGTTTTGGGAGCTCTGGCCAGGATCTCCAATACCATTGGGCTGACCACACTGGCATTTCCAGATTCAGGCGTGCGTACACACACACACACAGGCTTCTACTGAGATGCTTGTCATTCTTCTGCACTTCATTGCAGTAGGCTGCAGATGATGCTGACTCTCAGAAGCCTAAAGAATGTCCTAGCAACACACATTCCCTCCCAGCCAGTGGGAGTGGGCTTTTATAGGAATGTAGGTGGACCTCCCCTGCTGCTTTACCCTCCAAAGAGTACACAATGTCTGCTTTGGGGACAACTTGCATAATCAGGCAGTTTTGCTTTTATGGAAGGAGTATTTTTCTCTTCAGTACTTGATAGTTTCCTTTAAGACCATGAACATGTATGCTCTGTGGTATCTTGACAGACTTATTGATCCATAAGTCACAAGTGTTGGACAGTGTTCTCTGGTGCTGTTCAAAATGCCTTTTAGTAGCTATAGTTGCCAGAAACAGCTGCCTATTGCAGCAAGTATGCTGAAGGCGTTTGTTTGAACTTAGAAATAAAAAAGGGGGAAAAGAGAGGAAGAAAGAAAGGAATTGACTGTAGTTGTAGAAGGGAAGCTCAATGCTAGTCAGTATGAACCATTTGTGAAAGGCTTCTTCTGCTTATTAAAACAAATGTTAAATATGGTGGAGGTTGAGCTAATTGTTTAGTTCCACCATACAAAAAAATGTGGATGTGGGTGTTCTGGAAAACAGCTCTCTGCTAGTGTCCAGAGTGGAGCAAATGAACTCAAAAAAATGTGTGTAGGCCACATGATCATCTGAGGTTTTGTTTTGGTTTCCTTAGTCCTTTTGTGTTGCTTTGTTGTCTGCATAATGTGATAAGTTGTTCTTCTGTCAGCAGGGTGGAATATTCTGAACCACTGATTTAACGAACATTTTTATTAGATTCCATTTGCTTCTCTAAGATTAGAGAATTAAAAAATCAAGTGATAAGCATGGCAAGGGAGCTGAAATGGGTAAAGGGGGTGGGAGGGAGAGGCAAAGGTGAGGAGATAAATATTCCTGTCTGTTTCTTTGGGAAAATCTTAATCTTGGCAGTCTGTGCCTATCTAGTCCTTCAAAAAGTGGAGAGGACACCTGCCTCTGCATACCTCACTATGGTGAGGCAGGGCAGCTTGTTTCTGCAGCTGCCCACTTCCTGCATTGCTGGAAATAACCTTTGCTGTCACCCTGGCTGGGTGACATGGAGCCAGTGGTGTCTGTCCTCTGCTTTCTTTTATGAGCCTGCTTATCAAGTTTATTACTTCTGTCCCTTGACTGAGGCTGATTGTGCCTTAAAAACCCACAAGAAATAGGGACAGAAAGAAAAAATACATGATGTTGATTATTTGTTTAGGGACCCTGACTAGTGGCCCCAAGGACCCAGTAGTGCCATGCTAAATTGTGGTTTCTGTTCTGTCATTCATACTCTCCTGCATTTTCAAACAAAGGCCAAGGTTTTACTAGCAGTGATTTGGTCTGAATTCTGAGACAGCTAGTCTTAAACTAATTACAATGGGAACAAATACAATATACAAATCAAGTATTTGTTCTGATCTTTAGCATCTTTTATCACTTAGCTCACCAGTCAGTAAGATCATCAGCTGGTTCTGCTGCTTCGTGAAAAAAAAACCATGCAACTTGCATAGCAAACCCCATGTTAAAGTGCATATTAAGAAAATAAGTCCAAGTGTGCTGACATGAACAAAGAGTAGGTTGCAGTAAAACACCACTTTGTATTTTGACATGCTGTCTCTCCTGGTTGGGATGTCAGTTTTACTACAAACACTTGTGGAAATGACAAGCAATACCTTTAGATTTAAGTAGGGAGTGGCTGAATCAAACCCAGTCATAATCCATGACGAGCATCTACATAAGAATTAAAATCATCACGCAATAGCACTGGTGCTCTCTATCTTTTAATTTATTTTTTTATGGGCTGCAACCTGCAGTGTTGAGTGGCTCTTGAGAGAGGTTAGGGTCTATCAGCCTTTGTCCACAGGGGTGCTCTGTGGTAGATGCCCATGTTCTAGTTCCCAGCTCATCCAGATCTCACACTTACCTCCAAGGGCTGTTTCTTCCATTATCTTGCATGTCTGGAGAGCTGCTCATTTGTTTGCACAGAATAATTGATGAGGTCAGATTACACCACCAAGTCAGGATGCTGTCAGGGTGTGCATCCAGCATCCGGGAACTGCAAGCCCTCCCAAATTCCCTTATCTGAATGGTGTCATAGAAAAGGAATGACAGGCCTCAAAAATGGTGTTAACTCACCAAAACAAATTACCATGTGTTTAATGTTCTGTATGTTCTTGACTAAGAGACCTCCCAGTGCGCATTTAACCTGGATGTTTTTTCCTTTTGGAAGAAAGCTGCTGGAAGTGCCAGAAATGTGTACGTGCTCCATGGGTGTGCCCAGGTGATGCAGACCAGCAAGTCATGGGTGAGGTATCAGAAGATCTTTGGTGTTTGCAGATGTCAGAGCAGGAGACCGTGTGTCAGGGAGCAGCCTGAAGGAATGGGGACAGTTGTGTCCGCCCATGAATAAAGATTGATTTATGTACAGGTGGGACAAGGGTAGAAGCGCCCAGTGCAGTAACATGATCCCACATGAGTGTTGTAAAATTGGTGATAAACCATCCCAAAAGCATTATATGTATGAGGAAAGGTTCTGGCCTGCAGCTGTATGTCAGGGAATAGACATTCCTGAACCCACCACTGGCCAAGGCAGATTTGATCCTGAACTGTTAATGAAAAATCCTGAAAACATGCGGAAACTGGTTTTATCTAGTGTTTTCCTTTTCGTTTATTTAAGTGCTTGTTTTGAATACCTTTTCCTGGATTTCCAGAAAGAGGAATGTATGACTATCATATTCATCTGCAGTAACACTGTTGAATGTGTGCCAGTTTACACAGTATTGAAGAATAGGCTTGAACAGAAACCTCAGGCATCTGTGGATTTGGTTGAAGTACGACTCTGCCTTACATGCAAGAGCAGATGAGTGTTGTCTCAAATGCACAGGCGCTCCTCAGATGGGACTTTTGGAGTTATAACAAAAATTATGTTAATTTAGTAGCTTTATTGCTTTCTCTCCTTACTGATTTCACAGGGAACAAACAAATATAGAAATCTTTGTGTTCCTTTAATGCATGAAGATGCAATCTCCCAGATTATCTGGGGCAATAGGTATAATTATACTCTTTTAGGCATGGGATAAGTTCTGGACTAAAAGGAATATTTGTATTTTTGCAGATACTAGGCTTTTCCTGAAGGTAACTTCTGGACCGGGTTTTAAATAATACAAGTTTTGATTGGTCAGTTAATCAGAACTGTTTAAATGCTTGACATGTGTAAGCCAATGTTTCAGAGCACTTTGTTTTCTGGCATTAAAATCTATATGTAAAATCCAAGTCCTCATCTGCAATTAATGGAAAATCACTTCTAATTGTTCTCTGTTGCTATTATTTTTTACAGCTCTCTTGTACAACCCCATTACTCAGGTTACTCCTGAAGATCTGGATTCAGCTGCCCTGCCCTGATTTCAGTTTTCAGTTGTGACATGGGATGGCTCCTTTTACAGCTCCCTGTGAACAGTCAGGTATGTATGAGTTCTTGCTGAGTAGGCTTGTCTGGTACAAAGTATACATTCTGGTATTTACCAAGGCACAAATGTCAACATCACAAATATTCTACGCCCCCATGCTATGGGAAAAAAAAATGGTTCTTTGTGACGAGAACTGGTTTTGTCTTACCATTTGTGTCTTGGAATGTTTTAGGTATTCTGTAATTCAGAAATAATTGAGCAAGTCAAAATATTCCAGGATAACAAAGACTTCTAGTAAACTAAAGTTTTGTTCTTAGAAGTAGTAGGGATAATGAACTTCAAAGGAATATAGAATGAGGTTCTGGCTCCTTTGTACGCTGATTAGGTAATAGAGGTGTGTCCTTGAGGTTAACTCTGAGTGCAAGTGAAGCTCCCAAGAGAACACAAGTGAAAACTGGATCAGAATTCTTTGTCAGAGTTGCTTTTAGATAGCAACTGAGTATGTTGGACAGTTAAGAGATTTCCCAGTATTTATTGAGGGAAGTAACTCACAATTCTCTGTTGTTACAGAATACTGCAGCTCAGGGCAGTGTGGGCCAGCCAATTAGAAAACTTGAAGACAATGTAAAACGTGGCCTTCACGCGCTTCAGCATCTATAGGGTCTAATCTTTCAACCTATCAGTGTCATCATCTGAATTACTGTGCTTTGGCATGCTGCAGTCAACATTTGGTGTATTTATTTTATTATTTATTTATATACTTAGAGGTTCAGTTGAGTATACATTGGTGCTCTTGTCAATAAAACAGCTTTAGAAAAACACAGCTCAGCTAATTTTCCTGATCGAGCTGGAAGTCAACCAGATGGCAAAGAAAAAGGAAAGAAATCTTGAATGAATGATGAAATGATGAAAAAACAATCCTGCCTTCTGTTTCTGGAGTTCTTTTTGTACTGTGGTGGTGTTCTTTAGGGGGATCCACAAACAGGGAGGGAAGCATTGTTAACACAGGTAAACTGGAATAAGGCTCTTGGAGAAGTGTTGTAGTAAGGATGCAATGCAGAATTGAGTCCTTGTGGGCATGTTCATTAAGGCATTTGGCAGTTTAGGCTCTACTGAACTGTCTTGTAGCAATTGTTCTTATGACTAGAATCTTCTAGTGTAACAGTGGAGGATATATTAGAATTGAGTAGAAAAGGAAACAAGATTAGGAAATAATTTCTATTATTTGAACAATATTTTATCACTTTCAGTCCTCCATTAACTTTCCCTTGGAAATAAAAAGCTGTGAGAATCTGATAGGTATCTGCTTAAAGAAAGAAAATCGAACTGTTTGTATGAACATGCTTTGACATGGAGTAAACAGCATTTCATTAACCTTTGTTAAGCAGGGGCTGTGTTTTGTAGAGTAATCAGAAGCCAAGGTTATAATTTGTGTTGCAGTGACACCCACAAATGGCCCCTGGTGTGCAGGTTCATGTGCATGAGAGAGTTGGTCCCTGCCTTCAGGTCCCTCCCAGCTAATTGGCAGTGATGCAGTGCAGGTGGGGAAGGTGAGATGGAGGATAAGGGTAATTGACAGCACCATCCAGCTGGGTTACCCTGGTGCCAAGCCTGCAATTATCAGCAGTGTTGGCAAACATAGGCCCAGCAAGGTCTGTCCCACCACCCACCAAGCAGAGTCTGATGCAAAGGCCACCCGCTGACCAAGGAAGACTTCACTGCTCCTCCAAGGTTGCTTCACCGTCCCCCCATCCACCAACAACTCCGACACCCCTCCCATAACAAGACCCACCATCACAACCAACCCCATACCAAAACCATAACCAACAACATTCCAACTACCCCAAGCCTCCGGATAGGGATCTGCCGCCAATGATACCGAATACACAAACACCACCAATATCCCCCCCAAATAAACCATAACAAGCACCAAAGAGATAAAAGGGACCCCCAAACTCACCAACCAACCACAACCCGCAACCGCTGCCACAACCAACCCCAACACCGCATAATAAGGAGACGGGTTGGACGCAACCGCTAGACCCCCCAAAACAAAACATAGTCCCAAAAACAAAACAAATTCTATCATAGAATTCTCGCCCGGCCTCTCTCCGGGATCT